>JACSZP010019422.1:0-21064 GCA_016161895.1 Pinna nobilis
TGTGCTCGGCACTGCTGGCCGTAGAGCAGGGAGGGTTCTTTAACGTGCCAACACCTACTGTGACACGGGACCTCGGTTTTTACTGTCTCATCCGAAAGACAGGGACGGCCAACCGCGGAGTGGCGCTGCGGGAATCGAACCCCGGACCCCTCGGCTCGAAGTCGAACACGCTAACCACTCGGCCACGGAGGCCCCTCAAATAATGATTGTTGTTATATCCGAAACTGTAGAATTGAGAACAGTTTTTGATAAATTATATATTACCTGAAAATTAAATGATCATGAAGCTAGCGGAGAGTTGACAAGCATCATCCCGGAGTGAAAAATCACACCTCGATCGATCAATTTGAATAAGACTCATAGTTCTACTTCAATTTTTTTCTTTCAAATATGTTTATATATGCCTTCTATATTGAAGTAACAAACCATTTCAAGAATACAGTTTTGTCAGAGTTTACCTGACACACAAAGCCATTTTGTAGCGATAAATAAAAAAATAATTTGTTTCTGTAATGAATCGTTGGAAATAGAAAGAAGAATCCGCAGAATTATTCTATAGTTTTATCATCTGTTCATTTATTCATGTTGATACTGCAGTATTAATTTGAAAAGTTTTTCTTCTTTAATAGATTGTTCTAATATACATGTATATGTTAAGAAGATATCTTTATTCTACAGGCGGTAAAATTGACATTGCTCACCATCTAAGCAAAGCAAGTAGAGCACTCCATGAAGTGATAGCCCTGGCTGACGCCGTGGAGGTTGCGGATAAAATAACTAATCAAAGTGATACATTAATAGTAGTCACAGCCGACCATTCACACACTTTCGCAATTTCCGGTTACCCTGTCAGAGGGAACGGCATCCTGGGTAAGTCGTAAGTTATTCTATTATTTCCATTCCGTGACAACAATCAAGAAAGATGTTGAGTAAAAGAATCAAAAGTCTATTTTTATTTCTATTAAATTGTATGTTGCAGATTTGGTTTCTTCCACCGAGGGCCATATCGACAACGCACAAGACAAAAAGCCCTTCACCACCCTTCTCTATGGTAATGGACCTGGATATCACAGCCCCCGCCCTGACTTAAGGAGCATTGATACTGGTTAGTTATTACATATCGCTATCAATCCTACATTACAGGAGGGCGCAGTTCATCTTTAATCATCATCATCATCATCATCATCATCATCATCATCATCAGTTATTGTTATTACTATCATTATTATTATCATCTTTATTAGTATTATT
Source organism: Pinna nobilis (assembly GCA_016161895.1). Taxonomy (NCBI): domain Eukaryota; kingdom Metazoa; phylum Mollusca; class Bivalvia; order Pterioida; family Pinnidae; genus Pinna; species Pinna nobilis. The sequence continues at coordinate 1,252 of JACSZP010019422.1, forward strand.
ATTAGTACTCGTATTTTCATTCGCTTGGGCACTAATTATCCTTTGTCAATTTTTTTTAAAAACTACATTCTTGAATTTTTTTTCAGCCGGCAAGGATTACGTGCAGCAATCGGGCGTTCCTCTCACAAGCGAGACACATGGAGGGGAGGATGTGGCGGTGTACGCACGTGGACCGATGTCTCATCTCATGCATGGTGTACAAGAACAGAATTACATCTCGCATCTGATGGCATACGCGTCATGTGTTGGAGAATACAGTAGTCCAACCCAATGCGCATCCAGTTACCACAGTCATATTACAGTTTGAACGTAAAGTATGTGTGCTCTTTTAAATAAAAGATGAAGTATGTGGTTTCTGGTGATCTTTGATGCAACATGAATCTCTTCACTGTGTAGCAGCAGAGTAACTCTGTGGTTGTTGAGGGTGAAAAGATTATAGCAAACACCGAGGTCAATGTCCAGAGCTCAAAGTTTTAATTGTACAACAACCTTTCCCAAAGCAATCGCACTAGAAGTAATGAATTTGATTATAAAGTATTTTGATGATGAAAAGGTAAAAATAACGAACAGTGATCGATCTCATAATTCCTACAAGGAATGCAAAATAAGGGGTTGGGCAAACACGGACCCCTGAATACGCCAGAGGTGGGATCAGGTGCCTACGACGAGTAAGCATCCCCTGTTGACCGGTCACTGATTATCTAATATTTACTTAGAAAATACAGGGGACAAACAACACCTCCAATATGTCGGTGTTTCACATGTAAGGGCTTGGAAAGATTAGTCCGTTGTTTCATATACAAGAACTTGGATAAATTGGTCATCTGATCTTTTAACATTCTTCTTTCAATCTTTGATTTCCGTGACGTGTTATCAAAATATTCCGTGCTGACAACTTTAACCGATTTTTAATTTTTGTTGTTGTATTTAACACCAAAATAATCTTCTCAAATTTGATCCGTGTATGTAGCCGGAATGAATCGATCAGAAAAATTGTAAATAAATACAAGCTTTCTTCAAAGGTGTGTATAATTTTAACAAGTCCACTGAAGCAAAAAATATTGGTAATATTTTGTATCTAAAACTACACCCAAGCTTTCGTAGCGTAGGTAAAAATAGAGCCTTAATACTATTGTAAATGCCATCGTCGTCTATACCCATGAAGGCATTTCCTCTGACTTCATAAGATTACAAAAATATCCCGGAAGAGACCACCGCCACTCCTCAAGAAGACTGGCAAACTTTCTTACATAATCAGAATGGGTTCCAGCAAGGCTCGAATCCGATTTGTCGAGAGTTGAGAGTTTGAATTGTATAAAGTGCAATTAGCCAAAAAGGCACCCTTTGGAACCAACACTTTACATTACAGTAAATGCATAAACTGGGCGAAATAGAAGATACCAAGGGGCATTCCAAATAGAATAAGTCAATGCCAGACAAAATCGTGGCCAAAGCAAAAAGGAGACAAAATTACAAACAGAAATACACAAATACACTTATAACTAAAAATAGTATTACACGAACCCAACTAAAAACCGGGGGTGAGTTCAGGTGCTCAGGAAGGGTAAGCAACTCCTGCTCCATGCGTGACACCCGTCGTGTCATACATTTTCGAATACAAGAAAAAGTCACAATCGGTGATGGTCATTAACGAGAAAAGAGGGGATTGGAACTAGGCATGCGACAGGGGGAACATATCCCTCATCATGTTTTTTAAGATTAACCGTTTGATCAACCAGGCCATGATGGCACGACGTGTCACACATCATCGAATACGGGAATAAGTCACAATCGGTGATGGTCATAATCGAGAAAACGGGATCGGGACTAGGCATGCGACAGGGGGAACATATCCCTCATCATGTTTTTACAGATTAACCGTTTGATTAACCAGGCCATGATGGCACGCCGTGTCACATATCATCGAATACGGTAATAAGTCACAATCGGTGATGTTCATAAAAAGGTGGGACGGGATTAGGTATGTGACAAGGGGAACATATCCCTCATCATCTGTTTTACAGATTTACCATAACGATCAACCAGATTATGGTGGCGACCATAAAACTTTCGAAGAGATGGCTTCAATCTAACCATTAGGAATCCTTGGTTAAGTAGCTTCTTAGTCAGAATTAACCCTCTATCAAGGAAATCCTGATAGCAAACACATGCTCGAATATTGCCACATAAAAATGGAAAGTTCACAATAGAGAAATTGAAGTCATCTCTTTTGTCGTAAAGTTTGGTTTTCAGCCGTCCTTCACTGTCAATCTCTAGGTGTAAGTCGAGATACGAAGGTTTCCGTGGTGTCCTTTATTTCAAGTTCATTTGGATAGATGCGATCAACATAGTCACCAAACTTAGTANNTATAGCGGAACGTGAAGTTTAAGGACCGGGCTAAGTTCTTGTCATTATTCCTTAGAAGCTCCTGCATGAAGTCAGCCTCATACCAGTAAAGAAACAAGTCTGCAAGAAGAGGAGCACAATGCGTGCCCATCGGAATATCCACGGTCTGTTGAAAAACCCGCCCACCAAACACAACAAATATATTGTCAATCAAAAACTCAAGCATTCTGATGATGTCATTTTCAGAAAACTTTTTGTTAGAATCAGAGTGGTTTTTCACAAAGTAAGGTTTTTCCTTGCCTAGTACGAGATACTTGTATCTCTGTTGACCATTCTTCTTGACAAAACAAAGGTGAACTAATTCTTTTAATTTCTCTTTGAGTTTAGAATGGGGAATAGTTGAATAAAGAGTCAAAGTCAAATGTTTTTATGCTTGCATAAATAAAATTTTGATATTCATAGTTGGCATATCTCTTGTCAGTCTAGGATCTGTATTTAAAAAAAAAGTAAATATTAAGAACCCAATTACAAATTAAATAAGCATGTATGTTTATTTCACAATAACAGTATTAACATTTGTAGATTAGAAATCAAAACAGCAGAAACCCCAAAACCAAACGGTTTCAATGAAAGTCTGAAGAATAATTCAATATCTCAAATTAAAGTGCAGATCATCGGAGTTCAAGTAAACAGCTTTTGAGATATCAAATTCACAACATTCTGAAGTGTAGATACAATCTAATCAGAATTCAATCTTCAAAGATTTGTTTTCCTTTATGAAGATCTAATATCAACCCAGTGGAGAGGTTAAATCCTATTTCACATAAATTGAAACTGAAGGGAAATTAATTTTTCTTTCATGTCATCAGGGTCTTCAAAATAACTGGCTAAAATACAGTGAACTTCGAAAATAGAGAAGTTGAGAACAACAAATTTCCAGTAATAATGAACAAAATCACTGAGACCCGTGTATTTACCCCTAATGTGTATAACATCTAAAACAACGAAACTCTTAATATAATGAAGCTGATTTACCTGTCCGATGCATTCGTTATAAGCGAAATGGACTGTAGTTATAAAGTAATTTAGACAAATACCAGGGAATCATTATGCAAACACTTGCATCTTACCCATCGGAGTTCGATCAAAAATAAAATTACAAGCTTGCGACCTTCATATTGACAGCAAACAAATTAATCACGTACTGGTATATGTCACATCTTATATTACAGGACCCAGTTGCACAATGCATTGTTAAAATAAGTTGTAGTAAGCAACAAACTAAAAGTTAAAATTTCAACACGTAATTGCTAACTTTATGGATTAACACTAGATCGCCGAATTGTTCAGTAAGTAAATTACGAGTTAACTAATAAAACTTTTATTTTGGTGTTACCACAACCACAAATTTTACCATCAGTAAGTTTATAGTTAAATTTCACTACGAGTTAAACTATTGTGCAACTGGGTCCAGGTAGTTAGAAATCATGAAGAGTCTCAACCCTCTACAGTGACTGGTATTGCATCAAACATGGAAGTATTTTGGACACATGGAAGGTGATAACTATCGTGCTTGCTGTGTAAGGACCTAATGTGAGTGTCCATCTCCCAGATGATGAATAACAGTGAATAATTCGTTTTTCAAAAGACATTCTGTTTGGAATTCAAATAACCCTATTACAATAAACTAAACTGACCGGAGAGAGACTTTTATCTCCGATCAAAAAATACAAATTCTAGGAACATCTTTGAAAATATTTGAAACCTGCATCTTGCAAATCCTGACCTTGTTTAGATTTCATGATTTCAATTTGGCGAAAACAATTGAAATAAATCATTTTTTTAAATAAAAAATGTCTGAATGTAGCGTTATAGAAATTTCCTACCAGAAACGATTTCAAAAAGAAAATTGCATCAAGCACTGGTTGGTTAATGGTATTGAAGAAAGGTCCTGTCACAAGGGATTACACATTTGTAATATGGAAGACCTTTCAATTTTCTATCAAAACTTATATCCGAGGTACTTTTTTTTATTTGACCACAGACCAACAGATCAAAAACTATACGCCCAACTACCCTTCGATTCTGTGAGCATATTAATCCATCTAATCTATAAAACATAAATATAACTAAAAAATACACAGATATACATATCTACATATCTTGTAATTATATTGAATAACTAACTACCGTTATGGATTTTAAAATACAATACAATATAAAAATTCCATTCAAAAATGTATGAATGGCCACAACAAAATTGCACTTCAAGAAGCTAACACGAACACCCTTTGTTAAACTCCATAACAATCTACGAACTGATATTACCCATAATGCTTAAAACGTAGTACTTATTACTACCTTAATGATTTTTTTTTCCATAGTAGTTTACATCATGGTTGATGCTACCGGTGTCTAGTTTCAAGAGCTCAAGGAGAAAACTGAGGTTCATAAAATAAATCTTAAGATAAAATCGCTTGTAAATGTGAGATATTTTTTCAATTTTCCTTGCGCATTTTGTCAGTTAACAATAGGATTGACCAATTGTGATTAAAGACGATTTCTCGTAGTTATATCAATCAAAATTATGACTCTGCCTACATTGTATTCTGTTTAAGTTGTAATTTATCAAATAATCAAAATCAAATTTTTATGTGCCAACAACTTACCATAGATTTTATTGTTAGATTCTTTGCGAATAAAAACCTTCTAGCTACAAAGCTATTTGGATCAGGACACACATAAAGCTCCCTCTCAAACTTTCGATCTTACAATACTCTCACAATTGAACTATGGAAACACCCCCCACCCTGGTCAATACCTAAATGACATAAAAGTCATCCGAAATATCAAAGCGATTGGGTATTACAAAATAAAGTCGTTAAAGAAAAAATTACAGTCAATTTTTCAGCAATTATACTTCATAAAAATATTGCTTATGCCCTATAAATAAATGTTGTTGAAAAATATATACATGTACATGTCAAACCAAAATATGTTGAAACCGAAGGGAAATGAACTTATCTTTCACATAAATAGGGTTTTCTAAATAAATGGGTTAAAACATTAATAAGTAATCAAGCCAAGAAATGAAAATAATTTCAAATCAACCAAGATTTCAATACTGTAATTCCAGAAAATTTCCGTGGAACTTTATTTTGGTGAATCGATATTAATGCATTTATTCGGGACACTATATTTTCGTGTGTGTGCATTTCAGGTATTCTAGTTTATGTTATATGGTGCATGTAAATTTCAGGTCAGTGTATTAGGCGAGAACTTTATTTCCGCGAGTAAGTGCTCTCGCGTAATTACACGAAAATAAAAATCTCGCAAATATAACCGGATTTACAGTATATCAGGGTTAAAAGAAAGGTGGGTTCCGCTGTATAAACAGGATTTCGGCTAAAGAATTTTTTTGGATATCAAGTCTTAACATTTCTGATGATGAAAAATTTACATGCAATGAAGTGGAGTAAGTAAAAATACATCATCATAAAACAATATTTCAACAGTGTTGCTATATAAAAATACACAGCATAGTCTTAACAATAGATATTAACACTCGTCAACATATCTTCTACACTATCTACAGAATTCATGGTAAAATTGCACATAAAAGTTCAAGTCAATTAAAATACGTAATATCATTTTTTTTTATTTAAAGACTGAATGAAGAAATGATTGATCAAACACCAGGTATTCTAAAATGTAAACTAAAACTAGTGAGTCGGTGACACCACAGAATTAGTGCTAAAGAAAACAATCTAACTGAAATTAGATCTCTTCCTGTTCCAGCTCTAATAAGTGGCAGTAGAAAGTCTTATGTAACTCCGTTGAGATAACAATCTGATGACCCTGAGTCTTGATGCTTTTGGAGCAATTAAGCAACTGTAACTTATGTAAGTTTGTTTTATGCCACACTGGACAATCTTTAAGTCATATGGTGGCAGCAAGTGATTTTATTATTGGAGTAAAGAACTGGATTACAAATGTACCCCAGATGAGATCACCAGCCTTCTGCAGGTAAACTGGCAGCAAGGCTTGATCACAAGCTGATGGGAGGTGAGAGAGTGGATGATTAGGGGTGCAATGCTCTAACCATTCAGTCCAAATTATTGACTAATACCACAATGTATGTTTCAACCCTCCTTGGAGTGACCTAGGCTTTTATTTCATATCACACTATGTAATTGACAGCAGATGGCACATGGACTTCCAGGATCAGGGAAGCTGCTATTTCATTGGTCCAAAGACCAGAGAGGTCATGACATGCAGTCACAGACTGTGACCTCAACAGAGTTACATATACAATTTCCCTTTACAGGGCTCACCCTGTAGTTATCCAATCAAGCCAATGGCTATTTCTTTTTTTGAAAACTGGCTAAAAAGTTCCATTTTTTGCTAATTTTCTATCTCATTTGTTTTTGTCACAACAAATGAAAGTGTCTCAATCAAATGGATTTAAATAATTGAAAAAGTTAACAAGTCTGATGGAATTGATTTAAAAACATTAGGATATCATGAAAAAATCATTGAAAATGTATGGGAATTACATCAACAGTGGTTAGCTTACATTATATAAAAGTAAAATGTGGCTAATTTTTGTGGCAAACTGTTTTTCTGGATGGACTAGGGTGGGCACCATAAAACTTAAGAATTTACTTGATTCTCTTCTTAGCCAATCAGAGTTCAGTATAAGCTGGAGTTGAGAAATTCTCAGAATGAAGTAATTTTTTAAGTTTGATGATGTCAGCCCCTGGTCTTTGCCATATAATATCAGAGCAGGAAAAATAAAAACAAGGAATATTTTCAATTAAACCGTGTAGAAAAGTGCTCAAAATTTGATCATCATGGACTCCGTAATTCTGTGATCTTTTCACTTGTACCCTGCTTTAGGATATGGAGAGGACTGAAAAAGAAAAAAAGTAAATGTCAGCTGCAAGCTTAACACATAAACAATACCTTTGACTATTTGTGCTGGTCTAATATATGGCCATCCTTAAAAAAAAAATTTTTCACATGTAGGTACATGAAGGTAGGTTTTTTAGTTCTCTTGGAAAACGGTAAACTATATACCACAATTTTCAGATAGTCCAGTCCAACATATTGTCTGTGGGCTATCAGCTATATATACTTACTGTTAATCCAGAAATTTTCGCGGAACTTTATTTTGGCAAATCGGTAGTCATGCAGTTATTCCAGACACTATATTTTCACGTGGTTGCTTGTTAAGTATTCTAAGTTTATGTTGTATTGAGCATTTTATTTACGGTTTGTATATTAAGCGAGACTTATTTTCGCGAGTAAGTGCTCTCGCATTATTACATGAAAATAAAATTCTCGCGAATAAAACCGGATTTACAGTACTATCTATAGTAAGCCTTGGATACTTTAGTATGATCTACACATGTGCTACAGTTGTGTAAAAATACATTTTAAGTGAATGAATTTGTATCATATATTCATTTACAGTAATAAATTATTTAAGAAATATTCTTAATTTTGTTGTGCTTGTGACGTATAGATTTTGAATTTGAAAGACATCACATAACCAGCCGCCTGCATATTTTGGAGATTTTTGGAAAACATTTCTTCAGATATCCCACAAGAGGGAATTTTCCATGTTTTAAAGTTTATAGCTTGCAGGCAATAAACAAGAGATTACCAGTATGCATGGTCAATGTAAGCAATGGAAAAATATTGATACATTTTTAAAAAAAATCTTATGAATAAATGAGTTGCAGGGTTTTGAGTGAGTGGATCACGTTACATCTAACAAACTTTTTTGGGGGGAGAAGCCTGATCCAGTGAAGTTAAGTATAGGCACTTGTCCCGCAGGTAAGTCAAATTTATGAGAACTGTTTTTAACTTTTTTTTTAATATTCAATTGTCAGGTCCCCTGAACAGAAAGGAAGAAGACTCTTGGACATTTTTTTTGTTAGTTGAAGGTTGGTTGAATTGTTGTTTAATGACCCACTCAAGAAACTTTCACTTATTTAAAGTATGCTGTTGAACAACCAAGCCCTATAAATTTAGCCTCTGCTCGGTATTTATGGCCATTTAGCAGTGAGGATTTTTCTTTTAACATGTCAACACCTACTGTGACATGGACCTCAAGTTTTGCTGTCTCATCTGGACGATTTGGAAATTTATTTCACCGAGTGCTTTACAGCAGTAACTTGTCTGATTGACAAGTACTTTTTTCTTAAGAGTTTAGGCCTGAGTATGTACCCCCTAAGTCTGTAATTACTGGTTAGTCAAAGCAAAATCAATTGAAACAAAGACTATCCACTGTGAGGGGGAAACACCACCCAAAATGAACATACATTGTATTTGGATGCAAATTCAAATATTGTGTAACAAAAGAGATCATTATCTTCTGTTAGAATCCTGTAATTTGATTGGTTGAGAGCCATGCGACAATTTTGAATGTCACCCTCTCGTTCTACAAAGATAAAGAAGCCAGGGTAATATTCCAAAAATTATCACATGCGCTGACGTTCAAGTGCGCATAGCATACGTCATCAGACTTGTTGCAATGACGTAGTACGTCAACACGCTCATATATGCAAAACTATGTTTGTTCCAGATGAATGTCGAGTAAACAATAGTGTAATTAGGAATGCGATAATGGAAAACAAAGTTACAAATATGACACTCGGTATAATAAAATAAATATTACATTCATAAGAGGGTGATATTGCATATTTTCACCCCTCGGAATACATTGTCAACCTCGGCTTCGCCTCGGTCAACAATGCTTCCGAGGTGAAAATATGCAATATCACCCTCTCATGAATGTAATATTTATATAATATCAACCTGATTTTTTTTCTAATATAAATAGAAATGTATTCTTTAAGCGTCTGATTCTGGAGGAAAATGAAGATTATGGACAGAGTTTACATTCCATCTGTACACTTAAAAATTCAAGTTTGGTCATCAAAGCTATTTTCGGTAAAAAATAAAAACTTCTTAAGATTACTGCAAATGCCAATATCATCAAAGGTTTTATAGCATAAGCTCATTACTTATGACCATTGATAAATACAGATTTTTTTAACATGCCAACATCTACTTACCTAGTTGCATAAGTCCGAACTATTGAGTTTTTTTTCAAAAACACTTTGGCAATGCTTGTCAAAATAATCATTAGGAATTTACAAATTTGCAAAACAAAAAATCAAAAATGATCATTAGCAAATTTACATTTGATGCTAGATACCATTCATTCACCCCTTATGTCATTGTTGTAGCATTGGGGTCCTTAAAAAAATCAGTACATCTTAAGGAATTTAAACAAATCCAATGAAATAAGTTCCAGGAATATCGATTATTCTACTTACGATCAGATTAATACCAAACTGTCCATGGTCCTCAGTGCTTGTTGCTAAGGCTGGTTTTAGGGCGCCATTATTCAAAATGCCAATATGTTTTCCTCTTTCCTTCAAGGACTCAAATGTGACAAAGTTTTGACCTTTAGTATTCAACTGGAGCTTTGTCTCTATACCATGCATAACTCCTGGTGGCTGTAATTATGTGTATGTTGTTAAACCGATAGACAGAAATAACACTTACAATCAAAGAGTACATTTATGGTATGGTTTGATATTGTTGTTTAACGTCCCACTCCAGAATGTTTCACTCATATGGAGATGTCACCATGTGCTGATGAAGGGCTACAAATTTTGCCTGTGCTTGGCACTGCTGGCCGTAGAGCAGGGAGGGTTATTTAACGTGCCTACACCTACTGTGATGCGGGACCTCGGTTTTCACTGTCTCATCCGAAGGACAGAAAGAGTACATGTTAAATAATGTTATTGCAATTAAGGTCAAGATGCAAACACAGTAAGGTGTAAACTTAACTCAACATATGGAAAGCATATGGCGTAATAGAAAACTGATTTTCCTTATATAAGAGTTTTACTAAGGGAGATTACACAATATAAACGGCCTCATACTTGCAGTAACAATAACCCCTGACATACAAATAAAAAAAAAATCTGGCATTTGTTGGGGCATAAAAACTGATCAAGGAAACAACAAAATATTTCATCAAGCTTTATCAAAAGTTCAAAATTGTTAATTACTAAATTTCCATTTACATGACATAAATCATTTAACCATGCGGGAAATGACAGTCAATATTGGTGTTGCAATATACTGTACGTGTACTTATATAAGCGCACTCTTATTTTAGTGTACTGATGGGGGTCAGATTTATTAGCATAGTCATAATTTAGTGCAAAAGATGGAATTACAATAATTACAACAGTGAACAACGGGCGAAAATGGCCAGATACGCAGCGACAGGAATAGTTATTATAATAATCATGTTGCGTAACTGTACTGTACTGATTGACTGCATTCATTTTCAGTATTATGCATGTATATAAAATACTTATTAATGATATTAATCAATTAAAAATGTATGAACACTAATAAGGTTTTGTTACTTTATTGAAACAAAGTATAATGACATTGCACAAAAACACACGACATACATATATCGATGACCATATGTGTACAGTAAGATACGTTTGGACGGTGGATGTTTATATACATGTATTAGCGCTGCACTTCAATTAGCGCATTGAAGTGAGCGCGAAAGGAGCTAATATTAGATTACCGTTAAATTAAGTACACATACAGTACCCTGCTGCCTCTGTATGCTTACAATCTACCAAGACAGATATCGAATATTGCAAACAAATGCAAAGGTGACATTGGACTCATAACATTCATTTTTATATAACGATATTAGTCTGTAAGGACATGTTATCATCCGTAAGAAATATTGCAGTTACTTCTTCAACTTTTTGTTGTTTTTCATGCTATTTTATGCAGGCTATTAGTCACACCCTTTGTATCATTCTGTAAAACAATAATGACAAATAAAATCCAAACCAAAACAACAGAGATTTACAATAGGTCAATCTTGAAGATTAAGTTTTCAAGGTCATTGCATGCTTACCATGTGGATCAGCGTTGTATGACCGCCAGCTATACAGAGATAGTTGTTGTTGTTGTGCAGACGCACTTGGTTATTCCCCTCATTGATCACCGTCCACATTGCTACAACCAAGAAATTAGGACAATTCATTAATAAATTTACAAATTATCTACAGTCTAACCTGCCTTAATGAACCACTGAATTAAAGGACTACCTATCCTATGTGACCTTATTGAGCGGTCCCTTAAATGGCATTTTCCCCAAACAAGTTACCTGAATTAAAAGACCACCTGTCATATGTGACCCTTTTTTGCTCCTTTCCTTGGAGGGTCTCTTAAAACAGGTTAGACTAAAATTTCATTATAAACCCACAAAATATAACTCTCAACATTTAAGATTTACATATACAATGTTAAATGGAATAGCTAAAAAAGATGCTGTACAGTAAAACCTAACTAATCCTGACACCTGAATTCAGAGCTTTTTCTTCTGGGGGAAATTTGCAAGAAACAGAATTTCCCAATGTAAAAAAGGTATGTTTCAATAATTCGGAGGCTTCATCTATCTAGAGAATTTGCAAGGAAACAAAAGTGTCCGGATTAAAAAGTGTCGATTGTATTGAATAATCTATACAGGGAAATTTTCGCCCCCATTGTCAGTGGGCAAATTCAAAACTGGGCGAATTCGAAATGGTAAATTTATCAAATAGAATTATGACGAGACTGGGCGATTTAAAAATGGAGCCAAACTGTTTACAAGAGCATTAGGGCGAAAATAACAACAACTACAAAAACAAACAAAACAGAAATAAGTACAAAACATGTATTTACCATTGAAAGCATTTGGTCCAATTTGTCCACAACCATCTACCACAAGTTGCCCATTCGAAGCCTGCACGATTTGTAGCGCCATTCCGCTGGCTTTGGATATTATTTGGATTTGATTGTTGGTTGCAAAGTTGTTCTGTGTTTTCAAAAGAAAAAAAAGTTAAAGTATATCATCCTCAGGAAAGTGTAATCTTGATCTCTTGAAATCCCCCTTAATCTGAAATTATTTCAATTCTCCGGCTATATTACTTAATTATGTTTTACCCTCTTTTTCTTGAAAAATCAGTTCATTTGATAGAAAAATTCATTCTCCTGCAGTTTCAATTATCCATGTTTGACTGTATTTGATATTATGCATTAATTGCATTGACTAGTTATTACTGCTTAATCTCTTTTATAAACAGTGTCAACACCAAACGGTAGTGAAATGCTGAACAATTTATAGATTGACCCCCAAAAAATTGTTTTAATCAAATTATATCACTGATTATTATTGAGAATCGGGGAAAGGTCATCCATGCGGCAATATAATGGTAATTTGATGGATTTGGTCATAAAGCTCAAATAAATCCAATTTTGGCTCAAAAAATTGAAATCTTGAGGTGAAACCTGTATAAAGCACATTACCATCAACTCAATCATTGTAAATTTAACTTACAAGCACTGGCCCAACATTATGTTTTTTCCATTCATTGTCAAAGGAATTTCCAACATAGTTTATTTCCCTTTGGATCATGTTTCCCATGCTGTTCAATTCTTTTGTTATGGATCCAAACAGTCCATGCTGCAATTTTAAAGAAATTGTTGATGCACACTAAACATCATCAGTCATAAATTTACAACACTTACACAGATAATTCTTAAGTCCTAATAAAAGCTTAAGCTGGCCATAAATTAAAATTCAAAATTTCTACAAGAGTGGGGCCTACCTTAACACTTTAACAGGCAAAACGACATAAAAGTTGTTAGTCTGTTCTGCTATGGCAACATATACCAATGTATGTTGTCTACATGTACATGTACAGTCGAGACTGTCTTATGTGACTCTCCAAGGGACTAACAAAATGGTCACATAAGACAGGGAGTCACTTAATACAGGGGGTCACTAAAACAGTCTCGACTGTATATACTATGTTATACATGTACAAGGTATGATGTCATTTCATTGATAATTCTGCCAAAAATATTACTTAATTGTACATAGCTGTGCTTGCCAAAGAGTTAGGAGACTACCTGCCTTGACAGACAACTTTTCTTTTGAAATCATATGTCTTAAGAAATGAATTTTCTTGAATGAGTGACAGCTAAGCTAGGCACAATAAAAATTAAGAATTCATTTAATTCTCAACATTTTCTTAATTCCAGCGTCTTGCCCAATCTGAATTCAGTACTTGTTGCCGTCAAGAAAATTCTCAGACTTAAGTAAATTGTAAAGTTTTATGGTACCCTGACCTTTTGAGACCACCTATCAAAAAAGATAACATGTTTTGACAGACCAAGGACAAAGAAAAAACTTCATAACTCTCTAAATTAAATCTGTCATAAAAAAGACCACCAGACTAGGAAGACCACATTCCCATGGCTCAAACCTGCACTAACATGATCCAAGAGATTTGATTATATGACTGTGACCAAAAGTTTTTTTTACCCCAAAATGCAACATAAAGTAAGAATTGATTTACAGAGAGTACTTGGGGCCTCCGTGGTCGAGTGGTTAGCATGTTTTACATCGAATCGAAGGGTCTGGGGTTCGAATCCCACAGCGCCACGTCACGGTTGGCCTTCCCTGTCTTTCAGAAGAGACAGTAAAACTGTGGTCCCGTGTCACAGTAGTTACTGGCACGTTAAAGAACCCTCCCTGCTCTACGGCCAGCAGTGCTGAGCATAGGCAAAATTTGTCACCCTTCACCAGCACATGTTGAAGTCTCCATTTGAGTGAAAAATTATTGAGTGAGACATAAAACAACAATACAATAACAGGAAGTACTTATAGTTGAGTATATCATTTCATACATACAGATGTTACTGGTTTGGGGCGCACTTGTTGCTGTTGTTGGATGACCACTGTTGTCTGCAAGAGAATAATGATAAAATCAATCAAACAAGAATGCACAATGAAAATAAACTAAAACAGGAAATAATTAAGACATCCAGTCAAACTTCATTGATCTAGATACCAACAATCTAGATGTGTCAGGTGCGTAAAAAAGTCGCAGAGAACAGAATTTTCTTTTTGTATAGGCTCTTGTAATAGGTACATTTCTGTAATCCAAAAGCTACATTAATTAATCTGGACAATGGACTCAGGAACCAAAGAATCCTGATAAATGAGTTTACATTGTATATACATTGTATAAACGAACAAGTATGATACTACCGGTATTTATCTTCTTTGAAAAGGTGGGTGGTTAGCGTGTTTGCCTTTCAACTTGGCTGGCTTTTCCAGCTGTTCTTCTGATGAGACAGTCAAACCCGATGTCTCGTGTCACAGTAGGTGGTGACATGTTAAATAATTCTCACTGCTCAATGGCTAAAAGTATGTAAGTGCCAAATATAGGCCAAATCTATAACTACTTACAATCATATAATGACAGACATCTACACCTACACGTATGTACACACACATGTATGTAAGTAAAAGATTCTTGAAGTGGGCGTTACTACCATTAGCAACAATACGGCCAACCAACTTATTGTCCTCACATTCCATGTCACCTGATATTAACGTGCTGAATCTTTATCAAGATTTTCTTGTTCGAATAATATTTTAGCCATATTTGACAGTCTCTTGTTGATGTCGATGTACCAGCTAGAGTATCATATATAGTACGTACCCACCAACTTTCCACAAGTAAAGTAGCAAATGCAGATCTCAAATTATAAGAACTGACCACACCTGCTTATCACAATTTAAATAGAATATCATCCATACACATATATAATAAACCTCACTAAATCCCCTATAGGATAACTCAGTACTTGTACTTCCAATAACTAGTATACAATGTATATAGACAAATAATCTACTATGGGATTTAAACTCAGGCAAAATAGATCTCTTTTATCAATTACCATAGCTTTTGTCTATGGTCAACAGACCATGAAATGACACAAAAACAGTCTTTCAAACTACGGAACTTTAAAGTTGTAAGTTTATTCATTCTCAAATATTCTTTTTAATTAGTGTATAAACGTATCATCAGTATGTTGAACTAATTTAAACTAAAGTTCAAACTTTTAGTATTCAATTTTTTTTTTACCATGTGGGAGGAGCTGGGTAAAGAACAAAAGAATTTGAATATCTGCCACATGAGTATATCAGCTATGAATATAGCAGACCAAAAAAAAAAAAAAAAAAAGAATAAAACACACAAACAAAACACAAGAGTATCTGAAATAGTAAAATATACAATGTACGCCCCGGCAGCACCTACTCTAACTTTAAAGAGGGTTGACATAGTGACCAAATCCCACTAAAATGGGAAATGGGTCTGTAACTCCATGAGAAGAAGCTCGTGTCCAAATTTCAGTATCTGACCTATTTACAAAAAAAAAAAAAAAAGATAAAAAAGAAAGAAAAAAGTCCAAATAAATATTATATTATCTCAAACGGACGGACAACATGATGAAATAATCTTATGATATACCGATACACACATAAACACTCAACGCATACTTACATTTGCTGGTGGGTAATACACTGGAGGAGGAGGGCCACTTGCACCTTGTGGGTAAGGGGGTGGAGCATTTGGGTAGCCACCTTTTTCAGCCATTCTTCTACACTAAAATGAAATTTTTGATGAATAGATTTTGTTGTTGTTAACAATTAAGTACATGTTATACTTCAGGAATACCACTTTGCTCCACAGTTTGAAAGGACTTACAAATAATGTAATTGTTCCAACGTTATTTAATTTCAATTTGGGGTGGTTGACATTAGTAAATATATCTTTCTTATAAAAAGTACCAGGTTTATACATAAAATCACAATATTATATAGGCCTACATGTATATCTAAATTAAAAAATTCTCAGTTGCCAGATGGTGATTGAGGCATTCAATAAATGGCTAATTTTTTTCACATTGCTATTGTTTTTAAATAGCAGAATGCTTTATTTGTAGCAGAATGCATTCACAATTAATTTCTTTTACTTTGTAACAGAATACATTCACATTTTTATTTTGTAGCAGAATGCATTCACATTTTTACTTTGTAACAGAATACATGTACATTCACTTTTTCATTTTATAGCAGAATACATTCATATTTTTGTTTTGTAGCAGGATTCATTCACATTTTTATTTTGTAGCAGGATACATTTACATTTTAGTAGCAAAACACATTCACATTTTTTACTTAGTAGCTAAATACATTCACATTTTTACTTTGTACATGTCACAGAATACATTGACATTTTGTTTTGCTGCAGAATACATTTAAATTTACTTACTTTGTAGCAAAGTACAAAAGATTCACATTATTTCAATACTTAATTAGTATAAGAAATACATGTACATTTACACATTTGTTTTTTTTATTAATTTGAAGCAAACTGCATTCATATTTTATTTTTTACTTAGAAGTAGAAATATTTTCATTAATGTTTTACTTTGTAGCAAAATACAATGTATGTTCACATATTTTTTCACTTTTAAGCAAAAATACATTAACATGTTTACTTTGTAGCAGAATACATTCACATTTTTTCCTTTGTAACAGAAATACATCTACACATGTATATATAAATATCCACACATCTTTTACTTTGTAGCAGAATATATTCACATTTTTTCCTTTGTAACACAAATATATCCACACATCTTTCACTTTGTAGTTGATTACATTCACATTGTTTACTCTGTAGCAGAGTACTTTCACACATCTTTCACTTAGTAGCTAAATACATTCATATTGTTTACTTTGTACAGGTAGCAGAATACAATATATATTCACATTTTCTTACTTTATAGCAGCATACATTCATGTTTCTTTTATTTTGTAGCAGAACATGTTCACTTTTTATATTCCTTTGTAGCAGAATACATTCACACTAATTTTCTTAATTAGCTAAATATATCCATGTCGTTTACTTTATAGTAGAATACATTCACATTTTTTTTTTTAATTTTGTAGCAGAATTTGTTCACATTTTATTTTAATTTGTAGCAGAATACATTCACATTTTAGTTTTGTGCAGAATACAGTCACACTAATTTACTTTGTAGCAGAATACAATTTACATTCACATTTTTATTTACTTTTTAGCAGAATACATTCACACTTTTTGACTTATTAACTTTGTAGCTAAACATATTCACGTTCTTAATTCTGTACATACAGCAGAATATTTTCTTTTTGCTTTGCAGCAGAATAAATTCACATTTTTACTTACATGTACATGTAGTTTTACTATAGTCATATGGAAATGGTGTCTAAAAAAGGTAGGCTAAGTCATGAGTGGTTATGTATACGTCTACTAGATCGCCGGATCGACAAACATGTATGGTGTTTGGCTCTCGATTCTACTTTCAATTCCTGTGGTTTTACATTTATAATATAAACATTACATGGCAACAGTACGGAGTACATGGACTAAATTTTGCAAGTTTTGCGTGACTATGATACTTTATAAAAGAAATATATACTATACCTTAACTTGTGTATGTCTGAGACCTTCCGAATAATCTAGATGAATAAATCGTACGACAAAATATTTCCCTATCGACTGTCAACAGGTGGGCCTAGAGTCAGGTATGTATGAATCAGGGTAATTTGGCAATCGCTGGAGTCGATCGTCTTATTTTCTTCTTCCGTGTTTGTAAATGTGTATACCGAACCCGTAACAAGTTCACCCGAAAGGAGGGGAAAATACATCTGTTCAAAGCATTATTTGAAAGTCAATGCAAGGACTTATAGTGTGTTTATAAGTCCTTGGTCAATGCAAGAAACTAAGAAAAAGGGTCGAAGTGGTCCCTCACCCTAAAATTTACAAAATATAAACCATATCATGGTCCTTGAAAACAAAATTAGTACGTAAATTCGATCCCGGTCCTTTTTTTTAAACAAATCCTGCTTTGCGCTTGGTCATTTATTAAACAATTTTGACAAAACTTGTACCAAGGAATTAAAATGTATATGTGTTTAGTCATAAAGATCAAATTGTCTATCTACAAGAAAAAATAATTTTAACCAGAGACGTATATAACATATATACACGTCTCTGTTTTAACATAAAAATAATTTCTGTTCCAAGTGTCGCCGTTTGCGCGGATCTCAGAAGGGTAAATAATGCTTTTAAATCTTATTTTAACAGTCTTTTTTTTCTTGACACAAGTTCGACACCCCCCCCCTTGGAAAATTTCGACCCTCTGAAGAAAATCCTGGATCCGCGCATGAACTGAGTAGGCCTTTTACTCCCCTAGAAACATTTATTTAAAAACGGGACGGTGATAGTTTGAGGCCTACAAAACTTTAAAACAAGGAGTGAAGGAAATTTCATTCACAATTAACAAGACGCATTAATAAGTACATTCAGAGACGTATATATACGTCTCTGGTACATTGTATCTTTGCGACACCCACCATCTCCCCAGGGCCTCGGACCCTCTTGCACTGGTTAGAAATTAAGCATTAGTCAATGGGTTCCCGTATTTTAAGGGTGTCTTCTCATTTATCCAGGTTTT
Organism: Pinna nobilis; assembly: GCA_016161895.1. NCBI lineage: Eukaryota > Metazoa > Mollusca > Bivalvia > Pterioida > Pinnidae > Pinna > Pinna nobilis. The sequence continues at coordinate 20,066 of JACSZP010019422.1, forward strand.
GATAATCTCCTTTTCTCACTTATCCAACTTTCTAATTTAAGCACAGGTAAATTGTTTTATAGTAATTAAAAAGGTGTAAGGTGAATAAAGGTCTCGAAATTAAAATTTGTTCCACCTTACAGAGAGAAAATAATATCAAAGAAAATAAATACAAAATTCAGGAAATATAATTAAATTTCCGAGGATTTCATTGGTTAATAATCCAGAAAACACTCGGTTCATACTTCAAAAGTTTAAATTTTGGCACATAAATTAAAATTATTTAAAAAAATAATAATAAAGAAAGAGCATACGTGTGGGATTTTCAGGAAATTAATCTAAATTTTAACACTAAGTAATTTTGAAAAATAATCAAGAAAAAACCTGTGTAAAATTCAGGAATTGTATTTCAATTTTGTAATCAATTTGAAAAATGTGTCTGACCAAACTAAAGAATTAACAGTAACTTAATTGCTAATACCGAAGGAGAAAAATAAGATACTTTAACTTGACAAGTGATCTTGGTACAATGTAAATGATATTATAAACATTCTTTTGTGAATTCTGCATTTTCTATAGAAAACAACCTAAACTTGTACAATGTAAATGATATTATAAACATTCTTTTGTGAATTCTGCATTTTCTATAGAAAACAACCTGAACTGAAGAAAAAAAATCTTGATTTCAGGATTTCCCCTGAAAAGTAGCATCTCTGAATGTATCTAAGAATGCAAGTGCTCAGTTCAGATAACATGTGTTTTAGATAATTTTATATGATACATAGTTAACATTTGATTGTGATGAGATAATGACTTTGAACAAGTTGTAACTCATGCGCGGATCCAGGGGGTCATCCAATCATACGGCCATAAGTGTCGAGCATAGGCACATTTTTAGTGTTGCCTTTCACCGACACACGGTGACGTCTCCGTATGTGTGAAATATTCCTGAGTGGGACGTTTTAAAACATCAATACAACTACAACTTGAGTGGAACGTTCAACATACGGGCTAGGAGTA
>JACSZP010019427.1:0-11407 GCA_016161895.1 Pinna nobilis
TAGGTTTGTGAACAAGGAAATAATCGATAGACCGATATAACAGAGTGGGGGGGCATGAGTCCCGCTAGGACAGTTCTACATATTTTCATCTAAACGTTTGGTAATGACTTTCAGATTTTTTTTTATGTGAATCGTTACAAACTGACCGGGGTCATGTTGTTCAGTTGTTAACGTGCTCGCCTTCTGATCGGTAGGTTAATGGTTCGAATCTGCGCCGAGCTTCAGTTGTCTGTCTCTAAAAATCGAGGTCCCGTGTCACAGTAGATGACGGCACAATAAAGAACCCTCCCTGCACTACGGACAAACGTGCCGAGAATTGTCAAAATTTATCGCCCCCCCCCCCCTCCGTCCGAATACGACGTTAAACAACAATACAACCAACCAACCAACCAATATATTGACCGAGATACTATTTAAAGGGAGCTCTATCAGAACTATAATTATGTACATGTACATAATTTTAAATGAGCCAAATTTTAGTCAATCTTAAACCTGTCATCGATAAAGCTCGCGGTATTTCTGGAAACAATATAGATGCATCAGATATTGGTAAATTCCGGTGGAAAGAACCCGAAATAATAGATTTAAATAACACTTCCTCCATTCAACCTGATTAAATAGGTGTTGAGAATAAGATACACTTTGAAAAACAATGACAACGATCCATACCCGTGAAAAATTAAGGTCTACCTGGAGAATTAAAGGTATCCGATATTTTATCACCTGTGATGAAGCGATAATTCGTGGAGATGCGACCACTATCTGACGAGGGATTTACAACTTTGAATTACAAGTTTTTTTGTTTTTGAACGATGTGTTGAAACTTGAAATAATTCATAGGCCTACTGACAGCCCGGTAGTTTGTAAAATGGATTGAAAATTACCGTCATTAGGTTGAATTTTGTTTAAGGAACTTTATGGTTGTTTTTGATTGTTCAAAACATGCACTTATGATGTGAATTTTGTGTATTTGTGGACTTAAGATAGAGCTATTCAAAATGGAATCAACTTCGTCGCCCAAAGAGTTGTCGAAGAGCTTGCAATACGCCCGACAATTCACGCCAAAACAGACGCTGGAAGACTACGCCCAGAAAGTAGAGGAAGTGTTGAACTACAGAGATCTAGAGGAGGCGGCTTATGACAACATTGGGTATCTGTTTGTCTGTGCTAGTGTACCCGTAAATACTGCCCCTCCCTCATTTCTTGCTGTAGACACAACGACGATAGAAAGAGAAAAACGCATAAAGGGAGAGAGCGACATCACCATGGTTACCGCAGGTGACGGCCTCTATACGCCGCTCGCGCGTCCCGGAGCGCCAAAAGGTACGTGGTTCATGGCTACGTTGTATGATGGAAAACTTCCGGATAAATACCGTCATTTCAACGCCCGGATAAAAATACCAATACCAAGGCTTATTTGGTATCTTTCAAATGTCCAGCAGTTCAGACCTCTACAGTCCCTCGGAGTTTCGGTCAAGCAAAATGAATCAGGGTTCAATCAGTACGCAGTGGATATGGAACTTCCGGCATTGTTTTTAGAACACGTGCACCACGATTCGGTGACGCACGTGCGTCTCGTTCTGGTTCGTAAGGGTGTTCCAGACTATTACTGGTGTGAAGAACATCTGAAGAAACTGAATTTGTTTGAGAATCCATTTTTTAAGTATGAATCGTCGACGTGGAAAACCATTAAAACAACTCGCGCTATGGATCCGAGATTTTATGTGGAAATATTCGTGGTCGGTGATATAGACCTACAGTCCGTTATGTACACTTGGGAAACTGTAATGCCATACAACTCGCCGATAGCAGGGATATACGAACAGAGAAATATACAGGATATGACGTAATAAAAGTGACAGGAAGTTCTAACACGGAACACGTTGACTCGCTTCTAATTTATTCATAATCTCAGGAAAGGACTCTGTGTAGAGATATCATACCTATTTTACTCAAAATTTTGCATAGAGCTGGACAGATAGAAGTTTCCGTCTTTTACGATTTTTGTTACGGAGTTCAATGTTTTCATTTGTATGATGGGCTTGAATAAAAGTTTACTAGCTATCAGGGTGTAGATCGTTTGATACAAGATATGCACCATGTAAATAGAATTGTAATTCTAGAAATTAAAGATCGTTTGAAATAATATTCAACGTCGTCTTTTCTTTTAGTGCCATGCACACAGCCAGAAATTCCAGTGAGGTGCAAATTTTATCAATGCAAAGTCCAGTACGTGTATAACGGTCTAGTTTGCTTATGGGACCTGTCATTCGGTCGAATACTGTCTGACGTGTTTCATATCGGTTGTTAAACCGTTCTGGACACACTGATTATGACTAAGGGTTACTCTGTTTACCAGATCAAAATATAGGGCTCACGGCAAGTGTGATTGGTTAACAGGGGGTACTTTCGCCTCCTAGGCACCTGATCCCATTTCTGGTGTGCTCAGGGGTCCGTGCTTATCCAACGCTTTATTTTGTATTCTGTATAGGAATTATGAGATCGATCATTGCTAGTTACCGCTACCGCTACCTTCTCATATTTCCGCATAGGAACTATACATTACATGTATACGTGTTGTTGTTATATGCCGTTGTATAATGTCTCACTCAAAAATATTTCATTTCTATGTCATTGACTGCAGGTAAAGAGCTATAACTTGACCTTCACTCGACTTTTACGGCCACGAGTTCTCATTCACGTGAAGTCACTTACCGCGTGACAGTTTTACTGTATCATTCGCAGGACAGGAAAAACAGCAGCATCAGCGGGGATTCGAACGCATGACATCATAGTTTGAAGGCGAGTAGGCTAACCACAGATCTACGACGGTCATCAGGCGGTGGCAAGCGTCTTGTTGAATGTCATACGGTTATATAATTAACCTATCGCCAAACGAATGACACATGGTTCTACATGTGCTTTTTGACGTCAATTGATTGTGACGTCATAATCAAACAAATGTTTGACGGGCCATTTAATTGTGATGTCATAATAGAAAAGTTTGCCAAAACGTACCGTGTCGGGCATTTGGCGATAGGTCAATTTTAACGCCACTGCATTTCTGCTTGCTTCCGAAATTCGGAAACGAATTTAGTTTTTCTGTCATTGATTGAAATATCACCATTCTCAAGTTTTGTTTCTTCAATATTAAAGCGTACTTTTTATATTTATTCACTCTGTGGTAGGCTCTATTGTTGAATCGTTTAATCCATAAATTTTGACCTTCGCGAAAGGGGGCTGATCGTTCTTTTAGTCCTACAAACCTTTTGACAAAGTAGAAATGGTTGTGGTACACATGGCATGTGGATCGCTTGCTTGCAAATGAGTCGCCTTGACTGACAAAAAGAAATCGGCCGCGAATTGGTTCAAGAGAGTCAAGTTGTTTTTTAACGTCCTACATGTAGCAAGAATCTTTCATTTAGATGGAGCGATGCCACTCTAAGGCTACACATTAAATTGTCCGTGCTAACACTTTTGATTGTTGGTTCCGACTCGAGATTATTTCACTTATATGGAGACATCATCGTGTGCCGATGAAGTTCGACAAATTTTGGCTATGCTGGGCACTTATGGTCTTTGAGCAGGAAAGGTGCCAACGCCTTCTGTGACACGGGTCCTCGGTTTATACTTTCTCATCCGAAAGACAGGGACGGTCAACCGTATCCTGGCATGGGGCTCGATCCCCGGATCTCTCGATTCGAATCCGAGCACGGTAACCACTAGGCCATTGTGGCAATAGCACTTTTGACCATAGAGTAGTGAGAGGTTCATCTTCTTTGAGATGCAAGAAGATTATTTTGGGGTATTTGCGAATTAACTTTTTAAATTGCATGTTTGCAGTTGTACTTTGTAATTGGATTTATGCCGGCTGTAGTAATTCTGAATTCCGCCGTAATGTGTTCGTTTTCAGACCTTCAGGTCGTGAGTTCGAACCAGGCCAGTTGAAGAGAGCTGACTTATCCTGCCCAATGAAAGAGTAACGACCGAGGGCCCATGAGACAGAAGCCTCACTACCCAAAAGTGCCCGAGCTATTTAATAGTGGATAAGGTACCATAACGCATGTGCAGATCTAGTGGGGGTGGTCAGGATCAACCCAAGCCCCCCCCCCCCCATCAACCCCAACTGCTTGACAGAAGTTCGACCCCACCCCTCGGAAGAAAATCTTTGATCCGCGCATGGTAACTGTTCTACCGTATAGAGCATTACATAAGTCGATCGAAAAGCAAATCAAAAGGGGGAACCAAAAAATTACGAAAATTTCATTTGATTTGATGTGCATTTTGATTTATAATATACATGTAAATCAGAATTATTCAGTGGGAGGTGCCATCTCCGTCCTCCCCTCGGTTCCTTTCCTATGTGGTCGATTCGAACCAATCAACCACTGTTGTTGTTGTTGTTGTATTGTTGTTTTAACGTCCTGCTCAAGAATATCTCACTCATATGGAGACGTCACCGTGTGCCAGTGAAGGACGACAAATTTTGCCTATGCTCGGCACTTATGGCCGTAGAGCAGGGAGGGTTCTTTAACGTGCCAACACCTACTGTGACACGGGACCTCAGCTTTTACTGTCTCATCCAAAAGACAGGGACGGCCAACTGCAGAGTGGCACTACGAGAAACGAACCGCAAGTCCTCCGATTCGAAGTCAAACACGCTAACCACTCGGCCACGGAGGCCCCTCATTCTTAGAATAATATCACAAAGACTAGAACATATTCTAACCAAAAAAAATTTACAACATTTCAAAAATGTGTAAAAGAAAGAATTCCATTCTGAACGTACAAGATTTTTCATGTTGGCAAACACCTCTATGACTTCTGGATCATCGATTTTATTGTGGGACACATCCACCACGCTGAGATTGTCACATCCCTCTAGGTGGCGCACCGACTTCGCATTCCTCAGTCTGTTGTGTGTAATGTGCAGTGTGTTCAATACAGGTAAACAAGCTGAAATATGAGATTGTTTACTAAGATTAAGGTCAAGGTTAAAATGTTATAAAAGAAAAGTCAAAGGTCAAGGTCACAAAGTAAAATTTGGTGGAATCAAATTTAAAGACTGCTTCTGAATAATTCAAATGCAAAATAAGAATGGTGTTCATCATGTGTCATTTACCATTCAAAAGATGTGTCAAAGCTGACTCTTTTACAAAATTAGATCATCCATCAAGGTCAACATCACATGTTCAAATATTAAAAAGGTTTAAACTTTATTTATTTTACAAAGATTAACAAACAAGTTTCCATAACTTATATTAATGTCTCTTGTTGGCTAAGATGTCAGCGTGAAGGTGTTCTTGCTGTGGTAGGAAACAATGTGCTCGGAGAAAACCCACGTGTCCAAACTGGCGACCACCATACCATCTCACATACTCCCCCTGCCGGGGCGCATTGATGAGAAGCGAGCGTGCTAACCACTACACTACTTGGACACCCTAAGGTCAAATGTTAGTACCAAATAGTAGACTTGGCACAAAGAATGTACATATTAAATATGAAAGCTCTTTCAAATGGATTTCAAAAGATATGGCATAACTTAAGTTTTGTAAGAGGTCAAAGCAAAAGGTCATGATCACATGGTAGACAACTAAAGGTACCAATTAAATGTCATTTTTATATTTGGAATAAGTGTATGTAATATGAAAGTCCTGTTCAATAACAGACAAAAGTTATGACCATTAATAAGAATTTTTGGAGACACATTCCGGACCCAAAACTATATATGCCACGGAATCGACTACAGGAACATGAACAACCTGTATAGTGCTTGGTCTAAATTTGCTGAGAAAATCTTCAAGTTGTAAACAAAAAGCATTGAAACCTGTCCTTAGAGTAGAGACCTCTGTAATGGAGAAACCCTATTGCCCTATTTTCAGAGACCTGGCTTGGCATACATTAAGGTTCCTTAGCAACAGGGGTGGGGATCTATCAAGGCAGATGCCACTGTGCCACATCACTGTGGTAATTACATTTTCTGTGTTTGTGGTTCACCAAGTCAGGTTTTCCAGTGAGTACTTACCAATATGACCAATTTTATTGATCCGATTATGGCTGACATTCAAGGTGTCTAATTTCTGTAGAGCTTCTAAATTCTCCAGTTCCTCGATTGCGTTCTGTTGTAAGTAAAGACACCTGAGCTCGGTCTGATGTTCCAGATTCTGTATTTTACTTATGGCATTACACTCCAACCACAAACATTTCAGTCCCGTGTAGTTTTCTAGATTCTCGATTATACGAATACCTACAAATTAAAACAGAGGACCAAATTAAACAATGATTACAAGTATAAACATATACTAATGGCTAGTCTTATACCCTTGGTCTTACAGCATGGTTGTACCACCTCCCCCTCCCCCACACTATTTCAATCACCAAAAGTAATGTTTGGATTGCCCCCACGATAATTTTCTATCCCACCATCCTATTTTATCTAAATAACTAGCAATTCTTGATCAAATAAAAATGATTCACAGGTTAAATAACAAATAAAAAATACTTAAAATGCATTCCCATGGGCAACCAACCTATAAGATAATGTGTTGTGCAATTTGCATGTACAGTCTGACCTTAACAACCCACTAAATTAAAGAACTACCTGTCTTGTGTGACCTTAATGTATGGTTCCTGAATTCACTTTTTCGTAGACAAATCACCTGAATTATGAGGCCACCTTTTATATGTGGCCCTTTTGGCTCCTTTCCTTGATGGATCTCCTAAAACAGGTTAGACTGTATGTTCATTCAACTTTAGGTTCAACTCCAATATCAAGAACAGGAGGTCAAATTTTTTGACATCACAGGACAGGTCTTGCCAGGAGATATACAAAATGAAACATGAAAACCCTATCATTTACCATTCAAAAGTTAGGGCTGAAGAGAAAGTTTTGTGGACAAACAGACAGACTGATTGGAACATAAAAAGAGGAAATGACATTACCTTTATAATGGAGATACAGTACGTCATTGAGATTTGGGGTAAGATACAACTTCAGGTCCTTACAGTGCTGTCTGAGGAACTTTGGGGTCAACCTGAAATATAAAACAAAGCAAGTTCATTCAATGTTTGATTGTGCCATTGTTGTTCAACTTTCATCTCTGAAATTTTTTTTAAATGTCTCACACACGCAGACCCGAACCAGAGGTGAGAAATCTTGTAATACCCGGACCACTCGGTCATGAACTGACAGCGCCCCCTATACTATATTGACAGCGCCCCCTATACTATGTGGCAATACAAAGCTCTGTATCAGTGTATGGAAGTCTGCAGGTATATGTAACCTGTGTGTATATATACAGTCAAACCTGCCTTAGTGGCATATCAAATTAAACGACTACCTGTACATGTCTTATGTGACCTAAGTGTATGGATCACAAGATTGCCTTTTCCTATATAAATAACCTTAAATACGTCAGTTTCTCCCTTACTTTCCCTCTGTAGAACTCTTCAGCTTAAAGACGTGACTAGCTAGTGAAGTGTATAATAAGGAAGGTGGGACTGTTTTCGTTAAATAACGCATATAGCTGTATATCAGTACATCTGTTATTAAGATATACATGTACAGTCTAACCTGCCTTAGTCACCCACTGAATTAAAGAAAAAAACTGTCTTATGTGACCTAAATATCTGCTCCCGAATTGTTTTTTCCCTATATAATTAACCTGAATTAAGAAACCACCTGTCATATGTGACCCTTTTTGCTCCTTCCCTTGGACAGTCTCTTAAAAAGCAGGTTTGACTGTACATGTACTTCATTTAAGCATTATAAAAAGAATATACTTTGGTATCTACACCTAAGTGACCAGGTTGCATTTCATATTTTCCACCCTGAAATAAATGCTAGATGTTTGTAGTAATGATATACTCTTTGCTCATGTTGGAAAACAGTTCCATGCACCTTCTTTGCCATGCAGGGTCCAAATATGCCTCCAACGGCTGAAGAGCTACAATCTCAAAACTCCTACAATAGGAGACCCACCTACCACATGTGACAATGTTTTGCTCCTTCCCTTAGGCAGTCTCTTAAAACAGCTAACTTAGACTTCACATATACATATATAAGTAATGTTTAACTTTAAGAGTATGCAGGCAATGAATTATATTACCTGTGTACAAGGCAAGTGGTCAAGCAAAACAGAGTTAATTAATTAATAGTAATTTCAAAAGTGTTTTCTTAAGACAGATAGTCTATCTAACAGTGGTGTATTAGTACTGTTTCAATGTAAAGAACTTTATGGTAACTATGGTAACTCCAGTAACTTAATTACCTTGGCCAGTCGCCGTAACCCTCGTCTTTCTTTGTCGCCACAGTCTTTGTATCATTGACCTTATTATCACTCTGTTCCTTCTTCTTTAACTGTGTGTCATTAGGTGGAACTTGCTTCTCTGCTAATACTCCATTGTGATTTTGATCGATTTGATCTCCATCTGGGCCATCTCCTGTTACATTTTGCACTTTATCTAAAATAGAATGCACATTGTCAATGAAAATATTGTAGCCATAAGGAGAGAGAGAGAGAGAGAGAGAGAGAGAGAGAGAGAGAGAGAGGGGGGTATGTAAAAAGACAAACCAATATACATTATACAACAGAGTCTGTCTATATTGAATCTACTTAAAACAAATTCAGTGGTATAACAAAGAGGAAAAAAATCTCGAAAAGAATGACTACATGTATTTATCTATTCATGTAGTAAATTCTGATGCTTAAAACGAACATAACGAAGACAAAAGTCAATCCCCTTTGACTTTGTTATAGATCAACTCCGCTGTACAGTGAATGACATATTCAACACTGAATTTGAGAGAAAGGATAAAACTAATATTCAGAGATCTAGATTATAACAATGACAGACCGACATGTAATAAGAAAAATATGAAAATTAAAATACATATACATGTAGGTAGTTCACCACCTCATTAATAAACTGTGCCTCTTTTTCATGCCATACAGAAATGGAAAACATTCATATACCATTTAATACCTGATAAGGTTTGTACAGGGCTATTGTTTTTTACAGTGATGGAGTAACGCTATAAGATGATATCCGGCGCTATAACACCATTTTGACAGGAAGATTGTGAGTTACATTCCATCGCCATTGGTGACGCTAGTACTGCACAAACGTTATCGGGTATCACACAGCCACATTTGAATTTTGCTAGATACATAACAAAAGTACAAAGAACTTTTTACCGTTGTCATTTGATTTCTGCTGAGGGACATTATCTACGATGTCTATCTGTACACGAGTCGCTGTGGATGTGTCACTGCTGTCTTGTCCAGAACTCTCGCTGCTGATTTCCTCTATCAACGGCATCTTTGCAAATCAATGGCCACCTTTTTTCTGCAAAAATGGATTAACATGTAAGATAGACCTACAATATAATTTAGATCAAATCTCACTGATGGTCATAAAAAAAAAGTGAAAAATGTCATGAAAATCTATAAAGTGTTGTAAATATGCTATAGATCTGTGATTTTTTTTTTTTTGGGGTTGATATGGGGCCTAATTTCGGCCCCATCCCCTTTTGAAAAATTACTGTATTTTCCTAATTTTCTGTTCATATTTTCCCAATCGGAAATATAAATAGATTAAATACAAAGGTTTAAAAAATAGTTGTAGGAATTTAGCTTGAAAATATCCTTGTTGGACATTTTCAAGGGGCAGAAGAAAAGAAAAATTCCACTTTAAATTGATACAGAGTCAATAAATCTTGAAATCAAACTGAATAAGACAGATTATTGTAATTTTTTTATTTTGAAGAAGTTCCCAATTTGTGAAAATGCCGAGAAATTTTCCCAATTGAAAAGGTACAGGCCCCTGTAAAATATGTGTAAGAAAAACACTGTAGATAGACATTGTAATGCTGCTGGTACAAAGATGAAAGTATCACAGTCCTTCAGATGAGACAGTAAAAATCAAGATCTTGTGTCACAGTAAGCCTAGGTGTCAGCACAGTTGTTGTTGTATTGTTGTTTAATGTCCCACTCAAGAAAATTTCACTCATATGGAGACGTCACTGTGTGCTGGTGAAGGGTTACAAATTTTGCCTATGCTTGGCACTGTTGGCCGTAGAGGAGGGAGAGTTCTTTAACGTGTCAGCACCTCCTGTGACACGGGACCTTGGTTTTTACTGTCTCATCTGAAAGACAGGAAAGGCCAATTGCAGCGTAGCATTGCGTGAATTCGAACGCCGGACCCTTTGATTTCAAGTCAGCATATTTAAGAACCCTTACTGCTCAATGGTTGTAAGTGTTAAGCATGGGCCAAATTTGTTGCCTTTCACCTGGACACAGTGACATCTCCAAATACATGTAAGTGAAATATTCTTGAGTGGCACTTTGGACACTATTTACAAAGTAGTCTAGAGCAACAAAGGTGTTAAGGAAGCTGAGAGGGGAGCTCTGGGCATCCTCCTTCCCTGACCCCTTTTGTTGTGATGATGTTTAAACAATGAGACCTTTGTATTTGATAATGATACACCCAGGGGATATACGTAATATGATAATTGTACTCCACCTTAAATTGACTTAAGCCTTCATACAAATTTGTATTCTAAGACGTATGTTATGACTTAGCTAACAACAAGTGTCCCTCTGAGTGTCCTGTGACTTGCTAAGTGTCATTTATATCACATAATGACTAAGTCATGTCTAATTTTGATTATTTTAATTGAGGTTGGAGGAGGAAGCAGGGACAATGATATTCATGGGACTTGAACCCTCAGCACCCTTTTAGATGTTCAGTTGATTCCACTAGAGAGCCATAAACAGATCCAATCAAGAAGAAAGTATATTCACAACTTCTTTTATAACAAAAACAAAACAATTTAGCTGTTCTATCATTTAGGATAATTTACTAACATGTATATCAATTCAACTTCTAACTCTTGGTTCCATGCATTTACAATTGAGAAAGAAAATTGGAAATTTAAATAATCAAAAACAAAAAAGTTTCCTTCATATTCCAGGAGTTTCCAGCACAATTATTTCTATCACATTCTATGGGCTTCCATATCCACATAGAACCATTTTGATTAATCCTCTAGGCCTATCAGATGTCTTTCAACAAAAGTTACTTTTTGGAAGTCCTTGAATGTTTGTCATCATGTTTTGTAGATGATTCAGGACTTCTTCGAGGTCTGNNCATTATCTTAACACGTTATATCATGGCCTGAGCCGAACGAAAAAAACTGACTGAAAATAAACAAAGCATCAAAATTGCTGAAAGAAACAAACTTCAACATTTCCGACTCTCGCTCCTAAAATAATATTTTCAATTTTATCTTGCAAGCACCTGTCCTCGATGGAATAACATTTTTCTTCAAATTTTCTATTCAAACTTACCTAAGAATTTCTGTCTGTGAGTCGGAAACCCTTTAACCTGTTCAATGCGACTGTCT
>JACSZP010019436.1:0-12458 GCA_016161895.1 Pinna nobilis
TAACCGGAACAGTATATGTAAACTCTAGAAACATTTCCGGAGTAATGTTGGAAATGGATCCGGATTTTTAGGTCGTCTAACGTGTACATATTTTGGACAGTTAAATTTTGGCCATTTTCCTAGGGTGGCCAAATTTGCCAAAATCAAACCATGGCCAAAATATCCCAATTTACGGTATAAACTGGCCCCCAACATGTGACTGAAAAATTGTTGAGTGTTTCACAAAAGAAAAACAAAAATTATGGCTAGGAAACCTTTTAAGTATTCAATGAAAATCAGATATTTTGAAAGTCGATAGTAGCAGTGTGTTTCTACACAAGTCATGTCTACAAAACATGCTTGTGTGTAGAAAGTGAAAGTGCCTGCTTCTAATTAAGATTCGATGGGTTATAATGTGTGATACTAAATAATACTAAGGTTGTGTTATTTGGAGTCTGAATTTTATTTCTATATTGCTTGTCAAATTAGTCATAAAATGCTATCCTTGAAAAACCATTTTCATTTTTGATGATTTGTTCTGTTGGGATTTTTTTGGTTTTTGTTTAGTAAGCCTCAATAGATTTATTTTAAGCTGTTCAAGAAGACTTTCACTTGTTGTTTACCTATCTAATTTAAATAATTCACCATCAGGTACAAAGAGGTTTTTGTTTTCTTTTTCTATCTGTTATCATAGATTAGCCTGTAACATTGGCCATTAGGCCATATTTGTAGAATGGCATGTGATTGGATATTCATCAGAGATCAGTCTTTTGATTATATTTTTTCAACTATGTGCAATATTTTTATTTTGTCGCAATGAATTTGCCCTCTTTTTGTTTATTTAATACCAGTTTTTTTTTATTTGTTTTCATGTTATTTATGTTTAATTTTTTTTATTTCAAGGGTGACTCACAAATATTTCACCTATGTTAAGGCATAACCAAATGCCATTATCTTAGGTAGTCAGTCTAGTTGTTATGTTGTTGTGAGGAGGTTCCATATACAAATTATGATTTTTAGCATCCTGGCATTTGATGCCATAGAATCAATTAAAAAAACTACCATAACTTGATCTTGTAAAAATATGTATAGTTATATTTTATCATGCCAATGTATATTTTCATATCTAATGTTAAGAGATTATGGATTGAAATTTTGTTTATGCTGAGTGATTCCAGAACCTCTAGTGATAATACAGCACTTCTTATCCTTTAAACAACACCAGAAGCCTGTTATTCATCTATTACCTAAATTTGCGGCTGCCATGGCCGAGCGGTTAGCGTGTTCGACTTAGAATTGCGCCATGCTGCAGATGGCTGTGCCTGTCTTTTGGATATGACAGTCAAGACGGAGGTCCGGTGTCACAGTAGGTGTTGGCACATAAAAGAACCCTCCCTGCTCTATGGCTATGAGTACTGAGCATAGGCAGAATTTATAGCCCTTCACCAACACACGGTGACATCTCCATATGAATGAAATATTCTTGAGTGGGACGTTAAACAACGATCCAACAACAACAACAATTGCCCAAATTTAACTTTAGTGTGAATACAACTTGACCTTAATTAAAGATGGAAATAGAGCCCCTGAAAAATTCCCAAATTTAAAAGATAATTCTACCACATGTTCAATTTTCATTTATAAACAGAATTTAGATATACACCTAGAACATTGATCATGACCTAAACCTAGCAAGCCAAAAAAATCTTTTAACTTGTTTAAAATTTTTATAAAGGTACGAGATATTTAACTTTAGCATAAACCAGAGTTCATGTAGACCTTGAAATTTGCTAAGATTTGATGTGTTGCTAGAAATTGTCGCATCCTTTAAAAAGGCTTCCAGATTTGCCCAGATCCTTTAAAAAGTGCTTAGATTTCTTAACTTCAAAGGATTTTCCTTGGTGTCATTAGTTCTAAACACGCTGCTGTAGTTGTGTGCACCATAACAACCTTTTTTCTCTTGGGACTTATATTTTTTTGCAAACTTTTGATGTAGAGGCATTGATGTTCAAAAAAATGCATGGCATTGAAATTCCTGTATGACTTGAAGATGACAATTGTCATTAGTTGTGAAAAGTTGGGCAAGATATTTTAATTAAAATAGTCTGCTCTTTAAAGCATGGCTTTGTACATGAAAAATCCAAATATATAAAAATAAAATATGAATAAAATTTGAGCTTGTTTTCTCATATGTAAAATGGTAGTATTGTAAGATGTATCCTGTATCCTAAGACATAGGTCTTACGCTAGGTGTGAATGGTCAACAGGTCGATGATTACTCCTCCTAGGTACAGCATTGTGCCATATGTTTATGAACAAATGTTAGTTTACTATATAATTATAGTGAAATTGCATTTTTACAAAATTCCTTAGTTTTTCATAGCCTGGACCAATTTTTATGTTATTTGTACACAAAATTTTGATTTTTTATGTAGTTTCTTTATATATAAAACTTAATATTTTTCTTACGTCAGATTTTGAGATTACATGAGATTTACTCATTTGTTTAAATGAAAAAATGAACGTTTTCTATTTACTGTTACTTATTTAAAGGATTTTTGACAACATGAAAATTTAATCTTGTGTTCTACTTATTGCATTTTTTAACCACTTGACAGAAAATAAATTTTTTCTATTAAAATATTTTTTAGTAAATTATGATTTTTTAAAGAAAGATTTCATTAAAATCAGTTGAATAGTATAAAATTAGAGCAGTTTTAAAAAATATAAATTTACTATAAATATATAGTGAAAATGACATTTGTTCATAAACATATGGCACAATGCTTCACCTGTGGCCTTTTTCATAACTAATCTAAATTTAATTTAATGAATACTATCACAATCTGACTTATATAATTCATGTGTAACAGATTTCATCACAATTGGTCTATTATACAGTAAAGTGTATGATATATAAGAAATTGAAAAATTGCTCACTTATGATTATGAGTGATTTAATCGTAAGATTTTTTGTGAAAAGAGCCTGAGATCCCATCTCTGGTTTAAAGTTTAAACTTTATTTATTTTACAACGACTAACAAACAAGTTTCGATAACTTATAGTATTAAATGTCTCTCGTTGGCTCAAACATCAAGGTGCAGGGGCCCTTGCTCTGAGAGGAAAACGGAGTGCCTGGAGAAAACCCAGATGTCCTAGTTGGTGACCACCATACCGTCTCACATACTCCCCTTGCCGAGGCTCGAACCCGGTGCACATTGGTGACAAGCGAGTGCTCTGACCACTACACTTCTCGGACACCCTCTGGTATATCCAGGAGTCTGTATTTGCTCAGCTTGTTATTTTGTATTCCTTATACTGCTAGGTGCAGTAATCACTACTCTTAAGTACTTACTCCATGTTTTGGCATGCATTGGCTTTTTTTTCTAGCTTTTGGATAAGACGGTGAAATCTGAAGTCCTATGTCACATTACATAGTGGATGTCTGACTTCTCCATGACCCAAATTGACCTATCGCCAAATGCCCAATACCATACTTTTTTATTATGACATCACAATTAAATGGCCCGTCAAACATTTGTTTGGTTATGATGTCACAATCAATTGACGTCAAGAAGCAGACAAAGAGCCTGGATTCAGATGTTTGGCAATAGGTCATTCGCTGAACATAGGCCAAACTTTGTCTCCCTTCACCAGTGTTCTGTGATGTTTTCACATAAGTGGAAGATTCTTCACTGGAATGTTAAGTAATCTCTTATTCCATGGATAATGACAGAATTTGCCTCGTGTGAAAAACCCAAGTTCAAACTTCAAGTTCATTAAAAAGTAGCAACTGTTTATATGCCAATCACTCAGCATAAGAATGATTTTAAAGATGTTCAGAAGACTAGGACTTTAACCCTTTGGAGCCCAAGTATTAGAGTGGGATGCCCTTTTCTATTGTCTTAGACCAGTCCATTTAGGTCTGTGGTGTTGAAAGGGTTAAATCTTAGTCAGCCTGAGGATTTGTGGACAATTTGGCATTATTGCCTGCATGTGTTAAAAATGTCCCAGAGTGACAAGCATAGATTTAGATCTAAATCTTGTCTCTGTAATTCAGTGTCATCTGCATGCGACTCGAAGATTCTTAGATGGGGCATTCAACAACCATAAAACGAACCCATCATAGAAAATGATGCTGTAAATAAACAAGAAACTACTGATTACCTTTAACAGGATCTGTTTAATCAAAGATAAATACGATAACAAAAACTGTAAAATATCACAGATTTTTCTGCTAAGGTCATTAATAGAGAACAAGGGAAATGTTAAAAGAAAACTTTGTGTCAGTTTGGAGTTTTCCTATTCTTTCCTTGATCAGATCTGTTCATCACAGGTGACATGGCTTCATACATCAAATAAATAGTACACTGAATGGTGAATCAAGTACATGTGTACTAGGAATGGTGAATCAAGTACAGGAGTACTCTGAATGGTGAATTAAGTACAAGAGTACTCAGAATAGTGAATCAAGTACAGGAGTAAATGTACTCTGGTGAATCAAGTACATGTGTACTCTGAATGATGAATAAGGTACATTTGTACTCAGATTGGTGAATCAAGTAATACAATACTCTGTTTGCTTGTTTCAAATACCGGTAATAGTACAGTACATTATAGTGAAATATGAATTGTTCACAATGGATTCATCAGAGTGCTGTTTGCTGAATTAGATAAAATGAATCTGTGGTAAATTTGATATTTTTGTTAGCTGATTCATTTATACCAGTTGAAACAATAAGATCAACTTCTCTGTTAAGATCAACCACTTTGTTACATGAAACTTATATCTGTTTAAATTTTCCAAAACATAAGTATTCCCTTGGAAAAAAGGGCATTTTGAAGCAAAAATTTCATAAGTTTGCCAATCAGTGTTTTAAATACAACATCTCAATTTGGATTCCTACTGTCAATTTGATAAGAGAAATAAATTAAAAAAGACTACTTAGATAAAACAGAGGCTACAGACCTGGCCTGTGTTGGAGAAATACAAAAATCATAACAGAAACAGCCATACAAGGAAAACAACATATCGTTTACATAAACGACTCTAGGGTTAAGACAGATCCATCCTCTTCTTATCACCTTAACTCAATGACCCCTGATGCTGCACATGGTCTAGTCCATTTCATTGATTGGTAGAGTTCATTTTGTCCTTTCAGGGGTCAGTGACTTATATTCACTCCTTTGCATTTTCAACTTACTTTCATTCAAATGTTGTACTAGGAATGATATATCTATAACATGATGGTACAAAACACAAACAATGGACTACCCAAATTTCTGATTCAATGGAAACCTCGGAGATGAATTTACTCAATAAATCTACAATTACAAGTTACAAAACTGATATTACAGAAAAACCGTTTTTGTTACATAGGCCAACACATGAGATTAGATCATGGGCAGATTCTGTTACTGGACGATGGTAATTCTATTATTGCGAGTCATTCAGAGTTTCATTAGGATATGCAAATTCTTAGGTCACATGACATTAGGTAGTCTCACATTAAGATAAATGAAAACATTGTACATGTAACAAACACAAATTGGTACTTTGGATAATGATATCTTAGGAACTTTTCATACATTAGTTATGGAGTAATTGTTTAGTTTGATTTTGTGTAATAATCGGTATTTTACACTATATTTACTTATATCTGTGGCTCTACGCATTTAGCAGTAACCACTAAGATTTGTGAGCATCAGAAGAATTGTTTGAGGAAATGATTCGTGTTTGACTTTAGACATTTGGATCATCTGACAACAGATATTCTTCAGACCTTACAAACATTACAGAAAAAATGTCAACACATATTGACGACAAATCTGTTCCTAGTTCTCCTCTCTTTACAAAGCATTACATGCCAGTATTTTCAGAGAAATTTATAAAAAGACTACTACTATTTTGCTCTTATCAAAAACTTGCTGAATTTGATACAACAACTGTTAAACATGAAAAATGGTGATTTATATTTACAGAAAATGAAAAGTGTGTGGTGATTAAAAGAGCTTAAAGTTGTAACCTTCTGTAGGTTTCTGGACCCGTCAATTCATATCTTGCACTCTTGTAGCGTGCGATATCTTTAATTCTGGTGGCATGAACATAATCAAACAAGCTCTGAATGACCCTGGGTACTCGCTCAGACTTGGCAAGGTCTGCTAATTCATCATTGTAAGCCCATTGCTTCTTACCCATGGTGTGGGCGTGTCGTACAGGCATACCCTCGTCCAGGCGCTTCTGAAAATCGGCTTCTGTGTCACTGATCATTTCTTCTTTACTGGGAATGTTAAAGGTCCCATCAAGTGTAGCTAAAAAGAATCGGACTTGGCAATCAAACATTGGGAATGGACAGACTAACTTGACCATGCCTATAAAACAGAGTGTGGGGTAGTCGATGTGGATCATGTGCTTATACAGAGGTGATAGTCTCTCGTCATTGACCTGGAAGTTACAACTCTTGGACAAGAACGGGAAGTCAAACTTGTACCCGGTACAGAGTAGCAATGCGTCTATTTCTGCCTCCTCTCCATTCGTGAAGACAACTGAGTTCGCCTTCAATTCTGCAATACCAGGCTTCTGTGCCACATTGTCTGGGAGGTAGGTCTCCAGTGGCTGCTTTCTGTGGCTTATGTAAACCTGTTAAAATGAATGAAATTCATAAATGCATATTCTGACCTAGAACAGGTTGAGTTGCAAATTGTAATGGGAGTTGATGGTGTTAACAAAATTAAAAGTGTAAAAATTCATGGATGCAATCATATTTTTACTCTCAATTCAGAATTTTTTTTGCATGATTAGCTTTATCTATTTTCCACATTTGAAAAGATTAGACTATTGTTAAATTTACTGATTTTGATATTAAATACATTGTATTTACTAAACACTAAAGAATGTCTAGCTTATTTAGATATGTAACAGGGCCAAAACGATGCCACAAGATCACAGGTAAACTGAAAATTATCAATGCTATTTACTACCCTGAAGGATACCCTTCCCATTTAGAAAAAAAAAACCAATGAATTCCATCTAACATTAATATAATTTTTGTTGTCCTTTACAGTGCAACCTGCCTTAGTATCCCACTGAATTAAAGGAAAACCTGTCTTATGTGACCTAAATATATGGTTCCAAAAATGGCTTTTTCTTCCATAAATCTGAATTAAGAGACCACCTGTCATTTGTGACCATATTTGCTCCTTCTCTTGGACAATCTCTTAAACTGGGTAAGACTGTAATTTTCTGCACATTATAATGGTCAAGAAATGAGACCAGAAATTTTTCAAATGGAGGATCTCAACTCCATTATTCTAATAAATTATTCCCCAGACCTCCTGGAATATTTTCTGATGGCACTCATTTTCAGCCTTCCCCTGTCATGTTTTTGGTTGTTACAGAAAAAAGGTAGAACAATGTAATAGCTGGATAAGTCCATGCCCTGCTCACCATATTAGCTGTAGAGGACATATCGATAGCTATATCCTGTCCCGAGGCACCAGCACCAAGGCAGACAACACTTTTTCCTTTAAATGTTTCTGGATACCTGTAGTTGTGACTGTGAAGCACTTCCCCTTGGAAACTGTCCAAACCACGTATATTTGGCATCATTGGTACGGAGTAGTGTCTGGAATGAAAACTCTGAAGTCAGCTCACTGTGCAATACACAGAAATAAGTAAACTTCCAAAATACGGTACTCGTTAGTTTCTTTGGTATGTATAGTTAGTATACACATTTCTATTTAATACTCATATTACCTCAAAGTGCACAAGACTACCACGGCTCTAATCAACAGTCAGAAAGACCGAGCCATATTGGGTATTTACTACATACAAGATATTACTGCACTACTGATATCCTACGACATCTACAAACATAGAACATCTACAGACATTGCACCAAAGTCAAATGCTGAACTGTGAGAAGAGTCTTAGGAAAACCTGCAATACCATAACAACAACTGGAGACAAATATGGTCATCGATTTTAATTAAGACGTAGAAGACAAAGGAATCATGATATAATTAAATATAAGCCTACAAAGACTGACCAATGACAATTATATCTACAAGGGCAGATTTGGCAAAAAGGGCAATAATAAACAAGAGGCTGATGGAAAAAGGAAAGATAAGACAAGGGGAGATAACTACAGCTGGTACAAAAATGGGAAAGACGCCTTCAAGACAACACATTCAAATATCAAAGTCACTAACATTGTAACATACAATGTCTGGCTTAATAGGGACACTTATCAAACTGCAAAAAAGTAAATTTCTCCTAAAAAAAAAAACTGGAAAAAATATGGAAACTCATTAACCAGTCAATGGTCACAGTGACCACATCCAATACAGCAAAGCCAAATGATAAGGGTTAAAATCCTGAAAATAACAACAGATGACAAGATATTCACACATAAAATAATCACAAGAGACAACGCTTCACTACCAAGCATAATATATGCTCTAACAAACACCTGCAGATATTAATTGAAAATATAGACTGTGACGAACACCTGCAGAAATTAATTGAAAATATAGACTATTACAAACACCTGCAGAAATTAAATGAAAATATAGACTATTACGAACACCTGCAGAAATTAATTGAAGCAATAGACTATGACAAACACCTTCAGAAATTAATTGAAAATATAGACTGACGAACACCTTCAGAAATTAATTGAAAATACAGACTATGGCGAACACCTTCGGAAATTAATTCATAGATAATGAAAACCAGAGAGTGACAGAGGACGATCACTTATTGTTATTTTGAACCTTGACCTGTGTAATCTATAAGCCCAGAGGTGGGAAATTCATGATGATTCTGGTAGTAAAGTATTATAACTATGCACCTTGTAAATCTTCATACACTTCATGAATCACTTCTTGGTGATTTCATAATGGCATATTATCCTCTGATCAAGTGGATCCCTGGTGCTGCTAATAACAGGAATAGCTGAAAAAGTCTTTCATGAATATAAGACTGAAAATTAGTCATAATAGCTGTATCTTCGCCAATCTACTGCAATCTGGACAGCCATCTTATTTCTGGGGACCGCTGAAAAAGTAATTGACACAAATGTCTGAAATGATGAATGTTTACCAAAGTGACCAAACAAGGTAAGATACACAAGTAAAAATCACATGTATGAATGTCGCCAATGATATACCATGTCTTATTCAAATGATAACCAGTTAATTGTTTGTCCAGTCCCTTCCTTTTACCATAACTTGCAACCTTGAATTACACTACTCCATTAATTATTTCCCATTTTTCCACTCAAAACACAAGCAAAAATACATACAATTTTTTTTTACTTAGTCTTTGTGTGTTTTAGGTGACCTTTGCCCATGTCAGTTTCTTTTAAATCATAAAATTGACTTTGGTTGAGAGCAACATCGGATTTACCCTCCAGTAAAGAAACATGGACCGAGGCAAAGCCGAGATAAATACATGTTCCTTTCCTCTGATTGACAAATCCTTGTCACCTGGGACCAAACTCAGTAAATGTTTTATTACATGACTTTCTTTCAAAATATTAAATAGATTCTCATATTGATAGCTTAATCTGCAAGCAATGACTGAAAGTGATTTTTAAATGACAAATTTTGATTGGTATCATTTTTGCTAAAGCAGATTGGAAAAGACTGAATAAAGGAAAAGAGAGCATAATAATAATGGAAGGCCCACTGTACTCCTTTTATGACTATTTTTCATATTGCCTGCTTGACCTTTTTTACAATTATAATTTCATCCATGAAATTACCATAGTTACGACCAATGGCCACTTGGAAATTTCATTCAGCCATATAATAAACAATGTTATCAGATGTTAGTGAAAATGAAAAAGATTAGCTTAATGATATTTGTGTGATGTGGACCTATACATTGTCAGGCTAAGAATATGCTTTTTCTTTTTTGCTTTATGCCACATTCAATAATCTTTTCAGTCATTTGGTGGTGGCCATGTTTTATTGATGGAGGAGATACCCTGATTACTAATGTACCTGCGATTGAGACTTGATTTTTTTTCTGTAGACATATTTTTTGTTATCCATATGCATGTTTTCTTTAATTTAAGAAGCTACTTATGTGTAAGTAAATTCATTCAAAACCAAATGGGGAGAAAAACTGAATGGCAATTATGGACTTGGGCCTATTTTTTCATTGCAGTATTGTTGAATTCTTAGGTCCAAAAAACTAGTTCCTGCTGTTTTGACAAAGTTTCTATTTGGGATCCACCTATTTAACCATGATATTACAATTACAAATGAGGTGGATCCAGCCAGCTGGATCAGGTTTCCACCTTCAACCAGTCTATCTGGAGATAATAATCCTACCTTTAGTCTTGTGGTCAACTTTTACCTGTCTCTCATTATTCCTGTTTAGGGTCATCTGTTTGGAATAGTAGTCTGTTTGTAGTTTTACCAATTTTTTGTCCAAAACGGAAATATTCATCCTAAACTCTGGGTCAAAGATTAGCTCTGCACACTACGGTGCTTTTAATCCCTGCTTTGTTACATATGGTCCTAAGTATAGGTCAAAGTTCATGTGACCATTATGAAAAGGGTGATTTTACAGTGTAACTGAAAAACTGTTAGAATTGCCACAAATATTAGAAATCATGAATCAAAACCTTTTGCAAGCGAGGCTATTACTGTGTGATATCATATATGTTAGATAAAGCTGCAATTTTTGGAGGGTTTTTGGGGTTTTTTTTTGGGGGGGAGGGGGGGGGGGGAATAGACCATTTCACTGTAGCTGCAGCCCCCATGACTTTGGTTGGCAAAATGATACAGCTACCACAAAGATATAGATGTTATATAAACTGAATGTTTCTTGACATTCGGTTTTCTGGGAAATCTGCATCCTTCTGCCAACCAAAATTGCAGGACAGTAGTTACAGTGAAAGTGTCTATATACATATTGAATGAGTTTGGATGAGTCGTGCATCTACCACAAAATTAAAGAATACATACAATGGTTGGGTACCATAGACTTGTTTGCTAAGGAAACCACAGATTTTCTATTCATTGGTATCAGAAACTTGTTTTTTTTCCACTGATCTCGCAGTTTGTTTAAACTTTGGATATTTATTCTAAAGCTGACTATAAGTAAAACATAACTGACTTCTTGACAAAAGAAAATATGAATTACGATTTTGTTCTATGATACCCAAACATGTATATAAAAATAAGAGTGAAATTACACAATAACAATAGAGGTTTATATGTCAGTATGTTGGTACACATATATAAACATACACATGCATGTATGTACGTTTGAAGTGCTTCCATATTTACAAAGATATGTGCATGTGTTTTGAGCTTTTTTCTATGTAACTCTTTCTGAAGACTGTACAATGCACTGTAGCAGGAAGTAAAATGTCCTTGAGACTTCCCACAATGCAATGGAGCAGGAAGTCTCAAAATGAAAATGTTTTTCTCTCAATTGTTCAATAGTGGTAGAATCAAAAGGTTTGCTAAACTGTCATGCAATAAAATACCAGAAGCAAAAATAAACAAAATAAGGCACAGAAAATAAAAGTGTCGTTTTCTATTTACGAGACATTGGCAAGTCTCATCTTTTAGCATACCCATTGCAGACCATAACGGCATCAAAATTCTGTGTCTCTGTGACGCTCTTATCTTTGACACTTGAGTAGGAGACATCCCATGTAAGCTTATTGTCAGCGGTCATTACTGGCTTGACGTGGTTCACCACAGTTGATAACTAGAAATGAAAATAAGAAGAGAAGAAAATTACTGGCTATGTATTTATATATATATATACATGTATATCCTACGGAAGTTGAGATTGACAGGCCAAATCCTATTCTGAACCTTCACCGATCAAAAAGAGAATGATCTGTTTTAAAGATCATCAGTCTAGCATCAAAATAAAGGCTATACATTTTGATACTAATTGTTGTTTAACATTACACTAAAAAATATTTAATTTATATTGAAACATCACTGTTAAACAATGAAGGGCCATTACTATGCCAGTGAAGAACTACAAATTGGCTTATGCCTGCACTTATGGCCATTTAGAAGAAAGGGTTCTTTAAAGGATGTCCCATGTCATGGTAGGTGTCAGCAAATTAACCCTTTCAACCCCAAGTATCATAATGGTATGCTCTTTTCTATTGCCTTAGATCAGTCTACATATTTCGGTCTGTGTTGTTGAAAGGGTTAAAGAACCCTCACTGCTCAATGGCCATAACTGCTAAGTATATCAGGCCAATTAGACTAACACGGCTTCAAGGAGAGAAATGACATAGTGAAATGTAACAGTGCAAGATTTCAACCTTTTCAACACCATAAACCTTGATGGACTGGTCTATGACAATAAAAAAGAGCATACCATTTATATACTTCGGTTTGAAAGGGTGAATCTGCCCACTTATGTGCCTTTCAGAAAAGAAATTAAACTTTTGGTAGGATGAGTACAGTATTTTGTTGTGTATAATACACAT
>JACSZP010019439.1:4348-16550 GCA_016161895.1 Pinna nobilis
CGTGTATATGTTGCTCTTTTTTCAATGCTTTGTTCACATGTGAACACAATTTGCCCAGATAGTTGAGGGCAAGATCTTCAACTTAAGAGTATCTGGATTGATCCCCAATCAAGCCAGACTTCTAGAAAGGTTCTTCTCTAATTCACCTTGTTTCTATACTTAGATGGAGTTTATATAATGAGTGACTCAACACCCATTTTGTAAGAAAAGAGCAAACAGGTGTCTATATCTACTGTGACACAGAATTTAACTTTGTTTGTGTGGATTCAAACCCATGACCTCTCCATCAGAAGGTGAACATGCATGCTATAACCACAAAGCCACAACAGACCGAATATACACTTTCATTCTAATTTATTGTGATCCTTACCCTGCTGATGTACCCATAAGTTCGGGTATGGTTATTTTTCACTTATAAATCTATGTAACAAAGGGGACACATGCATTCCATCCACCCTACAGGTAAATGTACATCCATAAGATATGATCAAGACAATGGTTTGCCCTACTTCTCACAGTCACTTTGATCATGATGGAAACCCACAAGATAATGGATCAGTACTCTGTGGTATTAGGGAACATTCTTATCTGATTTGTTTATGATGTTTATTAAGTGTAATACCTCAGCCGCAACATGACTTGAAGAGACAGATCAAAAGAAGGGGTTAGTCTTCTATGGTTCCCCTCATCCAATATCTCAAACTCTGAGAGATACACTTAGAATAGCCTGAATTGATATATGAATAATTGACAAAGTACAATGTTAGGTGACATAAGTTTACCATGCTTCTGTCCAGGAACAACACTGCTACAACTGTAATGATCAGCGCCAGGAAAGATGTGGACCAATCCAGGTAATACACTCGCATGGGAAGTACAAAATCAGGAAACAGACAACCTATAATGTGTAATCAAAGTTTGTGTAGTCATGCAAAAAAAAAGGTTCTGACTCAGTCTTACACATGATTCTGATCTTTAAACCCTATCAGTGTAATTACATGAAACATATTTGTACATAATCAAGGCAGTACTACTATTTTCAAAAACAATTATACAAATTTGAATGATGGTGATATTTGTATGTGAAATGCCAATAAACAGAACTTAGACAGCAGGTTCTTCTTAAGTTTGTCAGTAAGTATTAGACTAATATCTCATCTAGGTAATAGTAAACCTTGTGTGTAACATTCTGACATACTTAAATTTCCACATTAAAATAACAGTAAATGACATTAACATAACATAAGCCCCACCTCGTTTCACTTAACTCTCATCTAGAAATAGTGAAGGAAGCCTAGGCAAGACTTGTCAGTGATGGATGATACAGCGGAACCTGTTTTGAGAGACTGTCCCATTTTGCCATGGCACTGTGGTCTTTTGAGACAGGTTTTGTGTATATGATTACTTAAAAAGAAGTTTTCTTAAAGGAGGTCTCTTAAAATAAGTAGTCTCAACATACAGATTCCATTTTACTGACAATTCTGCTGGATGGACAATACTTTTCCTACACAAAACAATTCATGTAAATCTACAGGGTTAATATACATGTTGTGCATTTATACCAATATTGGAGTGCTATAAAAACTTCACAAAGAATCATGAAGTCTATGTCTAGGATTTCCTAAGCATAATCATTACATTTCAAATAGAAATACTTACCTTCCACTATAAAAACAGTACAAATAAAGTAAAAACAAACTAGTTTAACAAATGATAACCAATATAAGGAAATCATTCCTTCTGTTTGTTCTAATGTAAAAAAGTTGACTGTAGAAGATACCAAGGGGGAATCAATAAATCAAAAATCCAAAGGCAGATGAAATCATGGCCAAACAAAAAAGAGACAACACAAACAGCTATCAACACAACAAAACACGAAAAATAAGTTACATGAACCCCCACCATAAACCAGGGGTGAGTTCAGATACTCCGGAAGGGTTAGCAACTCCTGCTCCGCGCTCCTGTAAGTGAGGAGTATAATAAAAGAGTGATGGGGCATTGGTAGCCAAGTATCTCACTTAGAATCATGAAGCTTTTAGGCCCCAGTTCAAATCCACCTCTGTGAATTATTATCATAGGAAAATATGTAAGTTTAGTTACAAAATGCAGGATGATCTTAATTTAGAAAACCAATAGCCTAAGATTCTTCTCTACCACTTGATTCAGGATACAATCATATAGCTTAGTAAAAATCTACACTAAAAATTAAACAAAAGGATTGCTGTGCAATTTACTTGTAACATACCCAGATCCAAAATCTTTGAGTTGAAGTTGCTAAAATTCAGTATTCTCATGATGTTTTGCATGGAGTCTGGCCATCTGATCTTGACGTGATATGTCAGGTATGTCAGCTGTAGATAATGGCAAATGATCTTCAGCTTCAAAGAATAAAAAATAAAAATTTTACTACAGAAATGAAAAATTTCAGTTTCATTTTCAAAATTTTCTTATTTGAACAATCTATATACATGTAAATGAAAGAAAAAAGTCAACATGATTATATGTTTATGTACTTGTGTAATAATTTCAGTCTTTCCTTCTGTCTGTATCAATCAATCAGCCCCTTTGTACACATTTTCTTGTTCAAGATAAATTTTATTTCTGTCTAGATGCATGTTGAACAGGACTCCTTTACAGACCCTAATTTGGGCTCCTTTACAGGCCCTAGTGTGGGCTCCTGTACAGGTCCTATTCTGGGCTCCTTTACAGGCCCTGTTTTGTGTAAATTCTCTCGTTAATCTAAATGCATACAATTGCCAAGTCTCCTCATGCATAGACAGGAAGACTCCCTATTTTTATGCAAAATTTTGTTAATTTCTCCAGAAAAAAAATTTGTATCTCCCCATATGAATCTTAAAATTTTTATTTATGCTTATCAAAATATAGAGTCAGCTCCCCCATGATAATGACAAATATCCCCCTTTGAAATTTTTCAAGTTGGCAAGTCTGTAGATGTTCATACAGTTCTAATCTATGTAGATGTATATGCATCATACAATCCTTTGGAAGCCTTCTTGAATTGTGTAAAACGTTCCTTCCAGCTTTGGCATTCACACAGTAGTCATCTGTCTGGAGTTAAAATGAATGGAGCTTTCAAGAGGCTTTTTTATTCACATACTAATCATTTACATAATTTGTGACATTATACTGCTGCATTTTCAATATTAGATAGGCTTGTCAACCCCAGAACAAGATACTGACATGTTCTGTTGTAGCTTGTACAATTTTGATAAGTAGCAAATGCATGTGATCTATTACAATACTACCTTACACTATTGATAAATATGGCCACCAGACAATAAAGGAACACCAAGAGAATATAGATGAGGAGCTTTTGTTAAAAAAATGACCTGGTAAAAAGTGACAATATTATCCTGAGAATTTCTTTATCATATTGACTGTGTCTGCCTACACAAAATAAGTTCTGTTCTGTGAAATAAATGTGCAATTTCCTTTTCCAGTGTATCACAAAGTTTATTGGGTTCCCCTTAAATGATTTACCATATTTATATGGTAATACATCAAGATTATGTAATTCTGGAATGAAATGAAAGAGATAAACATATCCAATTGGCTTTACTTCTGTACAATTTTATCGTAAATACAGACTTCTGGCTGATTACATTTTGTTTCATGATGTATTTTATTCATAAATGCATAATCCTAATGCTGGACACAGCCTGTAAAATCAAAGGTCGTGGCACTGCATCTCGGTCTCTATAATGGCAACTTGGATTCCATAGTCTAATCTGATGGACATGACGCAAGATCTAAATTAAGACTTAAGAAATGTACTTAGTTGGTAGAAGGAATGTCTCAATGTGACTTCTTATATATCTCTCTTTACATTACTCATATCAATGCAGTGAGTACGAAATATGTTCTATAAGAGGTTGAAGTAATAATGAGAAAGTATTTTAATTTCTTACATCAAAAGTCTTACACCAAAAATAGATTGATAAATTCATTGGGAGATCAATGATTTAGATATACCGGTAATGAAGTTGTTAGGAGAGACTATCTATATATCCATGGACATAACTTTAAAAACAGATCTGGTCATCTAAAAATGCAGTGACCCCCCCTAGGGCTAAAAGAAAATCAGACTTCATAGGGTGGTGATATTTATATATAGGATGATTTTTACACAAATGATATCATTGGAGAAAACAGAAAACAGTTTATATGACCATACAGGTAGTTTCTTTATACAGGTGGGTACTAAAGTAGGTTTTACTGTAGACCAGTATATAAATGCATTTCTCACATAGTCAGACCTTACAGTAGTCCTGTAGCAAAATGGATACCATTTGCACCAGTGGTGCATACTAGAAAGGCAAAATATTCATCCTTCTTTAATGTCTTAAACACATAAAATGAATCACTTTAGGATAGAGGGATATAAAGCATTATTATAAAACTATTGATAATGTTAAGTACAGTCTAACCTGTTTTAAGAGACCATCCAAGGGAAGGAGCAAAGTGTCACATATGACAGGTGGAGCTCTTAATTCAGGTGATTTATATAGGAAAAAACCCACTCATTTAGGTAACATAAGACAGTGGGTCACTAAGGCAGGTTAGACTGTATAATAAATTGAAATCATCATTTAATATATTAATCTAAATAAAAAACTAATTGACTTTTATATGTAGGTTTGAAAGTTACCTTAGTGCACAATGATGCAGTGAAGCCATTTGTAACAGATGCAATTAATAATAACAAAAGGTAGAGGCCAAAACCAATAGCAGCAACAGGTATATCTCCACATTCTATACAAGTATTGCCCACTCTGTAATACCCTGAAAATTGATAGATGTTTACATATACAGCATGTACAAATTTAATGATAGATATCAATTGTCATCAGTATAAAATGGCAGTTTTCATTTTAGTGCTTTGACAATATAAATGAGAGATTCTGTAAAAGAGTATGAGAGAAAACTCTCTCTCTCTCAAAGATCACTTAGTGTTAAAACATAGTTAGAAGGGTATATAGTGAAGGTCTACAATATTGATACATAACAGGATGATTAGAAACAATCAGACTTTCTAAGAATTTGCTAGAATTTATAAGTGTTATTATGATAAAACTGGTGTCAAGGAAACAGACACAGTATCAAGCTGGCCTTGAGAATCCGATTTGTTTAAGTGCAATGTTTATAAAGATCTACATTGATTTCAAGTGAAATTGTCCCCAAAGTGGTTATGTTAAAAAATGAACCCAAACATGAAAATCTATATACAGTCAACTCTGCAAATAACGAGATTGCATGTAGCAAGGAACTGGATGTTAAGAGATTTCTATTCCCGGTGTGTATGAGAGAAACTCTCTCTCAAAGATCACTAGTGTTGAAACATAGTTAGAAGGGTATAAAGTGAAGGTCGACAATATTGATATATAACAGGATAAATAGAAACAATCAGACTTTCTAAGAATTTGCTAGAATTTATAAGGGTTATTATTATGATAAAACTGGTTTAAGGAAACAGACACAGTATCAAACTGGACTTGAGAAACTGATTTGTTTAAGTGTAATGTTTATAAAGATCTACATTGATTTCAAGTGAAATTGTCCCCAAAGTGGTTATGTTAAAAAATGAACCCAAACATGAAAATCTATATACATTCAACTCAGCAAATAACGAGATTGCATGTAACGAGGAACTGGATGTTATGAGAAGATTTCTATTCCCAGTGCACTTTCCATGCATTACTTTGTAATTTCGAATAACAAAGATCGACTATAATGAGATAAATATCTTGCTCCCTTCTACTTTGTT
Organism: Pinna nobilis; assembly: GCA_016161895.1. NCBI lineage: Eukaryota > Metazoa > Mollusca > Bivalvia > Pterioida > Pinnidae > Pinna > Pinna nobilis. The sequence continues at coordinate 10,134 of JACSZP010019439.1, forward strand.
ATATGTGGAGTTGACTGTATAAACTACCCACCAAAAAGAGTTACATCAATGACATTGACAGCTTAAGCTTCACAACAACTGATCACAGATCAGCACCCCTCCAGCCCATCTATTGTTGGTGATTCATGCCTGAAGCAGCACAGTGAACACACACACTGTCAGCCTTCTAAATCAATTTTAAGTTTTAATCATTATTTGATCGTCACAATCAGCACTTTTCTGATTTGAAGATTCAAAGATAATACATTCTGTGACACTCATAGAGAGAGAAAGCTACTGCGGTATCTAAATGTAATTAAAATAATGTCAATCTCCAAGGGGATATGGTACAGAAACAGATTAACTGTATTCTACAAAAGACAACACAAATTTTTCATCTGGACTGTTAGCATTTTTTTTCAATTAATTTGTCATCGTTGCAATATTGCTGGAGACTAAATATGACAAACAGAAAAAAAGAGAGTGACAGAATACAGTGATAGTGTTGCTATCTGATTATCGGAGGCAACTAATAACTGGCAGATAGTGTGCATTATTTGTGTAACATTGTCAGTTTCACATGATATGCAATAAATTAGAAAAACTAATCACTTAATTTGGTTTAATTCTCATATTTTTATCTTTTATCTCGTTATTTCGCATTAAATGTGACAGAGCCTCTAAAATTTATCTGAGTAGAGAGCAAAACTTTTCTAGCAGAGTCTCATGTCATTAAAAATAAAATATACTCGTTTTATACTCTCCTATGAATCAAAGAGCACAAAACCAGGAGTAAATGGGAATTTCAAATGTACAGTATAGAATACTTTCTGAAATGTAATCTTCATACCCAAGTAGAGTGCTTGCCCTCGGATTAGGAAGTCATGGAATAAAAGAATCTTACATGGGTGTGATGAGCAGACGGGCAAATCTCAACCTGAGTGGTAAGAATTGGTTTATCCAATCCGAGGGTGTCCCAAGGATATGTCTTTCAGATTTTACCACGAGGGTTTAGATTTTCTTTTCCACTCAACACATCCATGTTTGATTCTTTTTCTCCCACACTTCCACAACTAGAATGTATGTACACACAGGACTTGGTACAACATTCCGCCACTGAATTTCTATATACAGTATGTGACGTCATAGCCTGTGCTAAGGAAAGACAGAGTTATCTTTTTACGGGTAAGCATTGTCTTTCACGGCCAAGTGTGGGAGAATTAGGCTTCTTGGGCAAGGTTTTTCCTGTTCTTTAGATGAGAAACCAAAAATGTGGGTCTTAATCAATGAAAGCGTAGGCTCATTAAACATTCCCTTGCTGCTCAATAGTCATAAATGCAGAGCATAGGCAATTGCCAAAAATTTGAATCCCTTCTCTGATCACATTTTATTACATGACTAAGATTCTTCCATAGGACATTAAACATCCCAACTACAATTATTTCATAATTTTTCTGCCTATAAAGCAATATTCTTTAGTTAATGTAACTAGAAATGCTTTTGGAGAGCTTTTCTATTGGTACACAATACTGATGAGTTTGAGAATTACATGTACATGTATAAGTTGTGTATAATTCATCCGTATTTTTCTCCGTTGCTTGTACCAGCTTTAATCTCCTCAATAATTTTTACAGCAATAGATCTTCAGATTTAGAGTTAAAAGCCATCTTCCAACAGTTTATCCAGATATATAAATTTTCAAAGAGAACAAATCATTTTATTCAATTCTACTGAAAATGAATAGTAGAGGATCTTGTCCTACTCAGACATTCTTGTCAGGTCAGTTCAATTGGACACTCAGACCTAACAAGTACCAAAGTTTTACCTGTCTGTCCTTCTTGAGTGCTAATGCAGCTTTCACATGTCAGTCCCTCTGTTCCTTCTAGACAGGTGTTGTTTTCCAAACAGTTTTGTGGGAAAAAACATCCTACACAATGAAAATGACTTGTGTAACCTGCAAAAAAAAAAAAGAAAAAAAAAAACAAGAGGTGATCATTAAATGAGGATTTAGTGACTTACACATTCTTCCTAACTGGGATGTCTTGACAAAAAGTTAAAAGGCGATGCCACTTGAAAAACTTCATAACCATTTTATAGTAGATACAAGTTCAATACAAATTGATAGATGGACAAAAGCATTTACGTGGATGAAAGTGTCAGACTCATGGAATATGACCCCAAATACAAATACAGTCTATCCTGCCTTAGTGACTCACTGAATTAAAGGCTTACTGTGACGTAAATATACAGTCAACCCCACATATAACGAGGTTGAAGGGGGCAAGATATGTTATAGCCGATCTTCGTTATTCGCATTCACAAAGTAATGTATGGAAAGTGCACCGGGAATAGAAATCACCTTGTAACAACCGTTACCTCGTTACATGCGATCTTGTTATATGCGGAGTTGACTGTACTTCTCAAAGTGCTTATCCCAACATGAATCACCTGAATTAAGAAAACACTTTACCTTATCATTTGTGATAATATTTGCATCTTTCCTTGGACAGTCTTTTAATGCAGGTTAGACTGTACACTTATACATTGCATTTTACTACAGTAGATGGGAGTAACTCAGTTGACTTACCATTTATACTACTATTTGATGTTGTGTCATTTATACAATGGAATCTGGCTCCCAGTTGTTTTTCCTCATGACTATAAACTGGTGACACTAACAGCAAAAGTGGAACCATCTGAATTGCCATTTTGTAGATTCACACAACAGTTATTTTGATAGTGAACAAACACAGTAATAAAGACACAAATAAGGTCTACATGGTTCCTCTAGTTTCTCTGCTTTGTGACTGGTATTGGCCCGTCTGAAAAGCAAAGGAATAAAATGCATACATGTAATAATCATGGAAAAAAAAACCACCAGTGACAAGGACATCACAATTGTCAAAAAAAAAGAAAAAAAAAAGATGGCGACGGAGAATTGTTGGGCGTTGTTGCATTGTTGTTTAACATCGACTCAAGAATCACCAAGATGTTGGCAAAAACTCAAGTACATACATAGTTTGTTCATATACTACACATAACTGTATACTCACATGACCATGATAGTGCTCGAACAAAAAATAGTTCTTTGTAATTTACAACTCATATAATGCATAAATTAATACGTAAAAAATTTGAAGTAATGACACACACAAGTCGATTATTTTCCGTATTGGTTTAACCACACGTCTTTCCAAATGTATTTTTGGCAGCTGATCACATGACACTACTGTAATGGCAGAAATCTACACGGGACCAGAACAGTGCTCGAACACCTCAAAATTAATATTAAAGGCAATTTTTTCGTTATTTTATGGCTGACACATTGAAATCAAAACCTCCAATGTGTTACATTAGCAGGGTTATTCATTTTCACGCACTTTATCACGATGAAAAACAGTTGTAACAGAACTTTTCAAACTTTTGCCGATGAAAAACCATCCTTCAGTTTAGTGTAAGTGTTGTCTGCAGCAAATTGATAAGATCTCCACTGAACCACAATTTCCCTGACATATGATATAAAATTAAAGTCATAGGCCTATTCTATAATTTTATCACCCTGGATTTCATCGTTCCCCTCTTCAACAAAAATGAAAGTGATAAATCTGCCAAGTGTCGGAACACTGCTGCCATTCCAGCACTGGTCAAGTGACTCTAGTCTAAAAATGTTGGAAATTGCATATGTCTCTGGCAGTAGTGTCGTGACGTTGTTTTGATAGATATCAAAACGAAACTATTAAAGAAATAAAAATCAATAAATTGTAAGAATTTTCAGGTGTAGAACCGTGTGAATTTGATGACAACTTCGTCTGTTTGCAACGTTCACTTTAAGGCAATAATCTTCAATCACATACGCAGCACAGAGGCAAGTTTTGCAAACGACAAATTCTTTAGTTAAACCGGAAATACCGTATGCATTTTTCAATTTGAAACCATTTTGCAAATATCCGGATTTGCAGCATATATTAGGCTGTTCTTAGATTTTTTTTTACACAGCACATCTGTTTAAGATGCTGAAACAAAATTTAAAAAAGAACTATGCAAAGATATATTGGGACTTAAACTTCAGCTATTTACATGCTCAGGCAAGGACTTATAAACAGACTTGTTTATAATTCCTTGGCTCAGGGAACTAATTTTAATTCTTTCAACATCAAGTGACAAGTATCAAACTGGTATGCTCTACTCTGAACATTATCATTGTCTCGTGTTAGACCAGCATGTGGATTTGAAAGGTGGATGTTATAATATATCGTACAGGCCACCAGGAAGTTCCCCTCACAAGTGCCAATTTTGCATATCATAGTATTTACATCTCTCTGTGTGTTTTACCTGTAGATCCACGTTACGTTTAGAAAGGCTACCATTTCAGCCAACTACAGCCTACATGTACAGTTTCAGTGATCAGTCTTGCTACTTGTTTGTTTATTTTACTACAGATGATAAATGTATATTGTGAGGACAAACTGAACTGTGTTTATTTTTACTACATCGAATATACTATCAAATTTAACAAATGAATTGAGCATTGAAATATTCATGTGTTTTTAAGGATTCGGAAGTAGGCAACGATATATGATTCAGATTCTGATTACAATTCTATATATTGGCTCAACCCATCAATATTTACTGGCTACATGGTTCATATGTAGGCCTAAATAGACCTACCCATGGAAACGCAAAATATTTCAAGAACTAAATGATTCTATTATGTCTTTGTATGTAGGCCTATGTTTTATAGAGGAAACAACTTTACAAATGCAAATGTTAAAAAAATACACACACACAAACACACACGGAAAGAAAAGAAAAGAAACAAACAGGGAAATTATCTGTTGAAAAAGGGGGAGTAGGCTTAGAAAATACCATGGGGACATAAAAAAAATCAAAAGATCCATGACAGACAACACCATGGCCAAACAAAAGGAGATACACACAGTTAGCCACACAACAAAACACATACCTAAAACAGAATAGCGCGAACCCAACTAAAACCCGGGGATGAGTTCAGGTGCTCCGGAAGGGTAAGCAACTCCTACTCCACGCACGGCACTCGTCGCTTCACCTATGTTTCGAATTTACGGGATATGTCTGATCTGGCAATAGTTGTAAACAGTAAAAGAATGAGTAAAAATTGAAATTTTAAAGATTCGGTCCAATTTTACATTTAGTTTTTCAGCAGTTCTTGGACCTCAATGAGTTTGTCATTCGAATAATTGTCTACATCGATGACGATGTACTTGAAAACTATTCTGTAGACCCTGTATGATTGTATTGCATGTATATAATAATGAAATATTCATTTTGTATTAAATACATCTTTAACTGATGTTAATTAATGGATTCCTGGCAAACCATGACATGACCAAAGGCATTTGCCTGTTTTTCAAAGATCCTTTTCAACACAGAAAAGAAATAATTCGTTAGTTATGATATATACTGATGCAAACTGATTATCAATATGAAAAATTCTCATCAGTTATAAATGATTTACGTGGATTATGACTGACATTTATATTTGTATATATATTTGTTGATCTTATTGGGAAAAAACTTTTGGTGTGTCTTGCCAATAAAGAACTGAACCCCACCCCCTACACACACACACACACACACACACACCACATCCAACACCCCTTGGAATTTGCAAAAGCATGATCATATTAACTTATAAAAGATAAAACGAATCACTACATTTCTTTCTCTTGTCACATTTCGACCACCCCTGGAAAATAATCGTAGATCCGCGAATGTATTGGCGATAAAACAGGTAGATTTATTGTGCAATATTGGACTTTTTACAGTGTTAATATATTGTAGGTATACAAAGATAGACATACATGTTGACCTATCTCTCTACGATTTAGGTTTCGGACACACGAGCGGACAACTACGGAAGGTATCATAAATTCTCGGATGGTTTATTGATAAATCTTTGATACAGAATGTCACTTAATTATTCATTAAATGTAGATCTGGATTTAGCTAGCTGATGGCATGTATACCAAGCTCATCAATATTTTATGTAAAGAACCGCGTATATACATGTACATATAAACAGAAAATAATAGGTGTGGATGTCCAGCTTCACAGACATATGTACTATTGTTCTACGATACATGGATTTCTGTTTTCTTATTATACTTATTTCTGAGTTTTGCAAAGTTTTGGCTCCACCGTCCACTTACTACTTGTGATAAAATGGGAAAATGCAGATTGAAAATGAACCTGATGTGAAGTCCGAGAAAATACTACAGTGAGTAAGGTATATATACATTTCGAAAGGTTTATATGGATACGCCATCACGGATCCAAATGGAACGCCTCGGAAATCAGGAGGTTCAGTCAAGTACACTACGGATAGAATTCCCGGAGAGAAATGACGAACTGGAGAAAAGAACAATAGTTAGAAGGGGAAACAGACTCATTCTGCTGTAC
>JACSZP010019440.1:4361-16638 GCA_016161895.1 Pinna nobilis
TATTCTTATCAATTCCGACAACGCCATGGTGAAAAAGGAGTTCCTATTCATTTGAAATGTCTTAAATGGATGTCTATCGAGATAAATGAGAAGTAATAATGTTATCACAGCGTTTAATTGTTACGCAGACTGGGAATGTAATACTTGTCAGAAACAAGACCAAGGTGAATCATTGTAGTAAATTGCCTTTAATAACATATATGTCCATGTGCCATATATATTCTTGTAAAGGTAAATTGAACTTTGCGCTACGCTGAGGTGGTTCAATGCAAGGACAAATTTCATATTTCAGGAGAGTACTATGCACTTCTTCTGTGCATAAGCGTCTAATACCATTCTTCGATATATAAATTTACAAGTTACTTATAAATCATTGTCTATCTATCATTCTAATTGGGATAATCGGCTAATTTAGCAGCGAATTTTTCTTTTTTATGTCAACAAAGAATATCAGCTTCACCGATAAAGGAAAATATTAGATACATTTTATACATAACGAAGTAACGATAAGTCATCTCAAACTCATCTTATATATAACATATCAGCTATCTTTTTGCTAAGTGTCTTACGTTAAATGAATAAGGTATACAAAATTTCTAAGTAGGCTGAGCAAAGATGTGGACTTATTAATAATGAATGAATTTGACGGTGAATTCACAAAAGTGCATAATACTATTTGACAGGAAAATAAATCGACCGGTCTGTTGTTGGCTTCCTTGTCACCAGGCTTCCGACAGCGATACAAGGGTAATCAAAATTCAATTAACAATGAACAGTGAGGCCTGGTTTATCCGGACACATTGGTTCCAAAGCTAATTGTCCGGATAAAAGAAGCGTCCGGCTTACTGAAGCACATCTCTCTAATGAACAATACAAATAGAAAATAATGTTCCCAGGATAATTGATCTGGGAGGTGAACCACTTCCGGACTATTGGCGACCGGATCAATGAGGCTCGACTGTACTTCTTTTCAATGCTGTTTTGCAAGGAGATCGGATGAATAATGATTTCGAGATAAACTCTTATCACCTCTGTCAATCAACTTTCGAATAATATGGAATGAAATCGCAATGTAAGGATTGCGATAGATAATAAATATTTCTAATAATGCTTTAAGATCTAACCCCTCAAAGGGTTCCATTAGATCTTCCTGTGGTACGGCATCGAAAAAGATCACTTTGAAGATTAAACCAGGCAGAAACGATTAAGATCGTATTGGAATGGTGAAAGACTACGGCCACCGGCACTACTCACTGCCTCTTTATTTTTCATTTATATAACAATGGAAGATTGTATAGAAAAAAAGAGGATATTTGAATATAAAAAGGGGTATTCAAAATTCATTAATCCAAAAACAGTCCAAATTATGGTCACCTCTTTCACGTTGAAAGTAGCAGATACTCTAAAAATTCTAACGGCAATTTATCATTGTAAGTCCCATATACAGGTACTTCAGTTTATCATAAAGATCAAAATGGGAAGAAACACTGTTATGACTGGTGACACCCCGTTAGGGGCTGCATTTGATTTCCACATTATTTTTAAACACTAAAATTTTTTGTGTTTATTCTTAAGTGCAAGCTTTAGAAAAAAAAACTATGCATTAATCATTTCTAGGATTTTAAAACGAACATAGTATTTGAATTGCAAATCATTTTCCGGGCATCATAATGAATTATAAACAAATTCAAAGACCACGTTGATGCAGCAAAAAAGTTAGTTATTGAAAGAGAGATAACTCTTTCGAAGAATGAATTGCCGTTAACATAAAATGCGATATAGTTATTAGGATGAAATGTGTGCCTCATCTATGATGTGTTATAGTGCTATATGTAAAATGTACTCAAAAGAGTTAACCTAACATTTAGTTTGATCATTACACAGAGAGAGAGAGAGAGAGAGAGAGAGAGAGAGAGAGAGAGAGACTCAAACGAATCATGCCTTATAAGCAAATGTATTTAATACCATTTTCTACAGAACAGCATTTTTAAGGTATTAATGGGAAGAACTTTGGGATAAACATGTCGCACACAGAGACTAATCCGTTCAAAGGAACCGGATTTCTTCACGAACTTTTCAATTGTATATAAACACACGCTTTTGTAAAAAAAATGAAGATAAAAGACACCGAGGTATCAATTACCAGAAGAATCAGGAGCCCTTCTCACAAAAAAAAATTTACGATCAAATTAACTCTTAATCGTAACTTAGCAATTTTTCATTTGATCATCTTTTGTACATTTTACGATAAATCTGACTATTTGTGATAAAATATGATTTATATAAGTAATATAATCCAGATTATGACCATATTTATTTAATTACATTTAGAATTTGTCAAATAAACAATTTCATACACTTATATCTAAGAGTGATATTTATCGTAAGATTCTTTGTGAAAAAAGGTCACTGGAGACAATATATCAACTTTGTGAATACTGAGAACCCAAAGGTGAGACCAGGTGTGTTGGAGTAGTAAGCTTCCCCCGATGACCAACCACACCCGCCAAGTGGCGTAACTCATATTTAAATAACATAAATCAGAATAGAAAAGAAAGGCTTACGATAGTTCATAGCCAGAAGTTCTGAGGAATGATAGATCAGGACCAAAACAAAGATCATTTCAAATTTTTGATAGTTTTTATATGATATCCATTTACTTCATTACTTTTCCGAATTTTCTGTATTTGTACCATTTATTTAAAAAAAAATCGAAATATCATTAACTCTGCTGTCCTTGTTCCTTAGTCTATATCAAAAACTTTTCAAAAACTATATCAAAACAAAATGTTCTGTAATATCAATATGTATAGACGTAACAAAAAGATACAAAGTTTCAAATTTTATCTCATTTTAACCATCAGAATATGCATATGTATTAAAAAGTAACAAAAAATACTTATAACGCGTTTTGACGGGCGAAAATACTTTTGTCCGTCCCACTTTCAAAAAAATGCTTACCGATGCATGTCTGCCCTCAGTCCTTTATTGTGTACACAGGATCTGACCAAAGTAGAATCACGATCATATTCCAGTAGTAAGTCTATTAAAAGATCGGAGGGATATAACATGTAACCATTATTCTAATCAATGATGTAACTTGTTTTATTAATAGCTTTGAAATAAATTGCTTTAAAATTTATTCTAACATGCATACCACTGAACAGCGTCTCTGATAGGAAACGAGATACTCATTTGAAGAATCTGAAGGTTGCCTCCACAATGCAGGTGATAAATTGTTTGTGCGGTTGTTTAGCTACTTCTGTGCAAATGTGACGTCAAAATCAACCCTGTTTACATCCCGGAATCTGTGTTTGCATTTGGTGGAATAGGGAGATTGCAACACTTTTGGGAAAGGATAATAGTTCTATGCACTAAAGTTGCGTTGCATTATAATCCGTTACTTCTTGTCGAAAAATCACTTCCGTTTAAATCGATGGCTCTATAAAGAAATTATGGGAATTGGATCATACACTGGATTAATAAGATATAGAAATAGATTTTAAAAAAAAGGTCGAAGAAGTCAAAGCTTCCAAAATTGTAATTAAAGAATTCAAACATTAGAATAAAAAGACAATTCTGCAGCTCATACATTTCCTGTTCCCTAATAAAGTAAAAAAATAATAAAGTAATAAAGTACGATCTGTTTTCCTTTGCGTTAACGGTTTCTTTATGTAGGAGACGAAAAGGCCGTTAGGAAGGTGACAGAATTCGAGACATCGAGTAAATATAGCGGCATCATGACATGTCGACAACAAGAAACTTGTTTAGAGCTGATGTGATATCAACAACATCAGATGTCAATTTCCCACTAAAACAAAAATGTTGTTAACATGGTCACTCACACGACGCACGAGGCGTTTGAGACATGTACACATACTAAGTGTTCAAAGTGTTCTCCGAACATATAGAAGAATGCGCATTAGAAAACACGGAAAATACACAAACACGTCCTAACACGCTTTCTTAAAATTTGAGAGTTTCGATGAAAATGGTTTTGCGCGAATAATGGAGGAATACTTTTAAATAGTTACTAAAAGAAAGGTGCAAAAATTCTTATGACAAATTCTTATGAGGAAAGATAGAGCCGGGGTGCTCAGTTCAAAATCCCCTGAAGGCGTACATGTGGATACCTATCGTTCATACAAGTAAGTATGAGATATCTTAATCATTGTATTCTAAAGTGAAATGGAACCCAAATATATTTAGCCCTGATACATTTATATATTGAAATCCCGCTTGATTTAAAACGGCACTATTTTCATGTTTAAATAATTCTATAACTATTTTAAGCCAGCGATTTTGAAAACCTTGGAAGAAAATTTCATTTCGCCTCGGTTTCAATATACATGGGTTCGACTGAATTTATTAGTAGATAAAAATAACTGATGCTTTGCGGAAATTGAATTTTTAGCCATGCTTGTTTCTTTTAACCTACATATAGAACTAAAATTGCTCACATTCTAATACAAATAAAAATCTGCAATACCAACATATACAAAATATGTACAATACTACTTTTTGTTGGGGGTGTTTCTTTATTACTATCATTATCATTAATTTTTTTTGAATTTTTTTTGCTTAACACCGCACTCGACTCGACAGACTACCAGTCATATAGTGGTGGTTAGTGTTTTTTATTGTTTGTATATCATTGTGGAAGAAAGCCCGGTTACAAATGTGTCTTTAAAGAGACCATCGACCTTCTTCCCGACAAACTTAATCAATAAAGGTGCATTATTCATTGTTAGTATTGTCATTAATTTATCTCATCCCTTTACATTTTGCTGACAGCATCTGTATTTTTAGTGTTTAACATGTAATAGTCATTTATGTGGTTTTCGTTGTATTTGTTATCATTATCGCTGTAAACTCCCTTTTTTAACCAAACTTTTTTTTATTAGTATTCATGTACAGTGGACACTGTATACGTCAGTTAGTCACGGACACATACCTTCCGTTTGCTTTAGAGTCAAAATGCCTGGTTTTCATTAATATAGCATTCCATTTTCGGAAGGGTTTTTTTTATTCATTTAAATGATGTTTAGAAATACTCTCAATGTTTGCGGCGTAAAATATCTTATTTACGTAATCTTTTAAATAAGAATTATCCCTTGATGACTGAATATCAAATGAAAAGTTAACTTTCAATCGAAAATATTCCCGAAAACTGAGATACTCAGTGAGATCTATTACAGACTTGGACATTATTTTATTGAGTGTACAATTTTTACAGGTATATACTATGTAGATACTGCAAGGGGTCATATATCATATCCGGTGTTTGAAATCAAACAGTGTCTGGTTAGTAGAAAATTTTAAGTAACTAACAATAGTAAGAAAAAGTCCGGTTTGAGCAGTGTCCGAATTGGACAGTTCCCACTATAAAAACAAATCATCAGATTCATTTTTGCATTAAATGCATTATTTTATTATTTTTCTGTGAAACAACACAATAATCAAATTTTGCTGCTAAACAGGCAGCTACTGTACAAGTCTGTTCTCCTGACAGCATATCCTCCTAGGGCTTTAATAATTATTATTATGTCGGAAAATAATGTATTTATTTTAAGTCTCAACCAAAATGTTGATATTTGTTTGAAATATGTCATTTTTTCTCTAATACTGTAATTGTCTTATCTGTTCATTAGGTACATGTGAACATGGAGATGGAGCACAACGCCTTTTGGATATGCTTGATTTTTGCTTTTAAAATTCTGATGACAGCTGCAAGCTACAACTTAAACTTCGGGCAGGTTGATATACGTGTAAGTAGCAACAATAAGATTTTATCAAATGCACAGAATGTTTTCTTGCATCGGAGACCAATGCATAATCAGCCTTCCCGACTGGGAGCAAAGAAAGCTCAAAAACTATCTCAACCGCAATACCCGAACGAGTTCTTCAGATATCACCCGAAACAAACATTAGCTGAATCATTCAATTTTATCGGTGAAGACCCCGAAAACCCCGACTTCCATTTAATGAGAAACAGTGAAAAACAGAAAATGATAGAATCTCCTGACACGATCATATCAGACAAAGTTACATATCCGCTGAACCAGCGATCACATATTGTCATGTCTGGCAACATCTTGAGTGTAGCGGAGCATCCCAATGACAGATATGCAAGTGATGCTTCCGGTTTGGCAAAATTGAAACGAAACAAAAAAGGCGAAATGACAGAAGATGAAAATGTGATTATTAGGAACAACTACATGAATAGCCTGTCTCCAGGTCCGCCAGAAAAATCTGATTCTTTTAGTAAGGCTACTTCCAAAGGTAGAAGTTCCCCAAATCTTCTATTTACAAATGGTTTGGAATCAAAGAGAGAGAAACTTAAAGAAATTACGAAGGAAAAGGAAAATCTGAAAGCGCAGTCAGGTTTCCGTGGAAAATCTAACACTTACGACAGGAACATCGGTGCTAATAATAAGAAACGTAGTAAAATTGTTCTTAGAAACGCCAAAGAGAATAAAGAAGTGAGAAAAAATAAACAATATGATCATGTGATAATTCAACACCCTGCCCATGCTAAAGATGACCATGCTCTCCCGGTACATGAGCACGTTCAAAATCCCATAATAGAACTAAAGCCATATGATTTCACATATACAGGAATTAAGACAAAAATGTCATCAGAACAGGTTACACAAAGGTTGACAACATCACCTGATGACGACACAGACATCAAAATTGAACCAGAGCAATACACCAACCCAGAAACACAAGACAATCGTGAAAAGATCAATGGTAAGCCCAGATCAATGCAAAGTAAAAGAAAGACTCATACTCGTAAACAAAAAGGCGAGGAAGTAAGGATGACACAAACGAAAGAAGATCCAAGCTCAATTGTGTCTGTAAATAATGCTGGCGGTAGCAAAACAAATCGTACCACTGAAAAGGCAGTTAAAACTCCAGGAAGCTCTGAAAAGCCTTACATGTCATCAGTTGTCAGTGAAAGGATCCACGATATGCACCAAAAGACCTATCCTTTTCCTTATCAGCTGGGGTATATAGACCAGTCACCGGCTGTAAAGCGGAAATTACGTAAACGTAACAAGCAAAAAGACAGACTCAAGATGGAGTCCTTTAGTATCGACAATATGATAGCAATTCCTCTCAATGAACTAAAAATGCATAATATACAAACTAAAACTGCAATGAAGCCTAAAGTTGCTACTGATACGAACACTTCCATTATGTCTCATTCGATGGGGCATCTAAATATGTCGTCACTGCCTATTAGATCAACAAACATGAACAAAGCAAACGTAGCAAAAGAAGGCAAAAATAATGGAATCGACATGAATATGTCTGTTGATGACAATAGTAGTACAAGTGGAATCCTAACGTCAAAAACCTACGTCATAGACTTTTCTGAGGTACAACTGTCTTCAAGTACAGTTTCGACAGAAGAACGATCTTTTTTAACTTCTGAGAGTGCTACTCGAAGCACTTTATTCGAGGAACAAAGGGATACAATGGAAAGCAAAAATCACTCAAGCAATCAAAGAATTGAAAGTATAAGTGTCGCAACTGTAACGCCAGTGGAGATGACAGAAATCAAAATGCCAGATTTTGATAGTAATAATAAAACAAACACCATGTATACCAGTGGCGTTATCAGTGTTTCAAAATCAATGACTAGTAATATGCTATCTGCAATATCCACTGTTCCAACAATAAATGGAACAGAAAGTATCTTAGAAACAAGGTCATCTTATACGGATTCTGAAGTAAAAGCATCGTCATACACAAACGTTACCCCTTTCCTCCCTAAGCTAATAGAGACTTCGATGAGTAATGCTACGACGGTGCATGCAATTAAAGAATCGATAACTGTGGGACAAGCGGTGGACAAATCAATCAGTACCAAGAGTATGAAGCTTAGTAGCATTTTTCCAACTCCAGTCTTTACTTTACAGGCAACATCATCCATACATATAGACAAAACTAATATTTCCATGGTTACGGATAGAATCACTAGTTCTGACATTCTCGAATCACCACTTCAATCCCAAGTATATTCAGGAGTGAAATCACTTATTGAAGTGGAGCACGATAATTCCAGTGACAACATTACCATAGACAAGGCGAATCGAACAGTATATATGATTCCTGATCAACAAACGCACTCAAATGAGAGCCTAGGAATGTTACAAAATGAAACGACATTCGATAAGCCAACGGAAATAAACGTAAAAAGGAAAATGTATCCTCAAATACCAAACCTAGCAAAAGGGCATAATGTTAGCAGCATATTGAAAAATGATCATTTTGTAACTCCTCCAATTATTGTTGTTAATTATAATGGAGAAAAGTTGTCAAATGGAAAGTCGAACGTACCTTACACAAATCAACCTTACAGTGTGGACCACACAGATTTGTCAAATTTGTCCTCTTCTGAATTTGAATCGTCAAATGGTTCGGTAAGAGCATCAGCATTTGATAGCAAAGAGAATGAAATCAAAGTAAAGGTTCCTCTAGATGCGAGGCACAAACACTTTCATAAGATAAAGGACAAAATACAAAAACCCCTATCACCAAATCCATTGGTCGAATGGTTGGCAAACAAGGCCAAAAAATCATGGAGGACACCATTAGAAAGAAAAAGCTCTAGTCAGAACAATATTCCCGAATTGCTTCACACGAACAGGAGCCCTCAATATAATGGGCATTCACGACATGAGGAATTCAGTAGAATGGTTTTGAAAAGTAAGAAATTATTCTCGTCAAATGCAAACAAGAATACCTCATGCAGAGACAATTTCAATAAGGAAGATATGATGTTACTAGCCGCAAACGTGCTTCGGCTCCTACTGTCTAATATCAAATTACAGCAAACGCTTCAGCAAGTTCAAAGACAGAAATCAGAAGCATCACAAAGATATTTGCTTATCCCTGTAGACCAAGTCCAAGGCTATGTGACAGGCATACATAACAACGAATATGTATTTGGCAGCGATAAAAAGCTACATGCTCGCCAGTTTTACAAAGTGAACAATCGAATCAAACGCCGTAATTTATCCCAAAAGAAAGCAAAACGCCCACACTTCTCTTCATTTGGGAAAAGAGCTTATATGCCAAACTCTGCTTTAAATACATTGAATATTCACTTTAAAAAGAAGAGAAGACATGATATTCAATCTTCTGTACACGAACCGATTGCAACGAATCCTCTTGACATTCTTAAAAATATAATAACCACTTACCACAAGAGTATGGATTTCTTGAATGAGAAAGAGGGTAATCAAACTATTAATATAAAATAGAACATTTAGAATGACGATGCCTCTGTTAGATGTCAAAAACAGCATACTATTGTAATGATAAATTTTCAGAGCCGATTTGATTCTACTCATTTGTGAACAATTAAAACAACATTCTATTAGATTGCATGAAAGTTGCAGTTTCTTATGTAGAAAGAGACCAAAAATATCGCTATTGTATGAAATAAAATCTTATTCACTTATACTTGATATATTTTTGATACATTTACATACATATAGTAAAGGGCAGTAATCAAGAATTTTTCCCTTTTAGCAATATATATAGAACATATGAATATCACATTAGAAAAACACATACGAGCAGACCACGCAATGTTTGTCAAATACATCATACTATCAATGTTTGGTTTTTGCGATACTGTCATTGCTTTAATTCAAGTACACCGGGGGATTATTTCTCTTACTTCATGGAGATATCACTTGCATGAATGCTTTAACATTGTATAATTAAACTAGCACTGTTATGTACACGTTTCTACTGTTTGATTTAACTCTTGTTCGCACCGATATGACCATGACAATTACGTTTTTGTCTAGTTAGCTTTCTTGTCATTTGTTGATTACAATGTACTAAAAGCTTTCATAAAAATTTCAAATACAGACATTTGATGTAATTGATCATTTCAGGCAAATCCAGCTGCTCTGCAATTAAAATCCAAACAAAACTCCGAAAAAGGTAAAAGTAAAAAAAAAAGGTGATAAAAAGCAAAAAAAGAGAGAAAAAAAAAGAAAAAAAAAGAAAAAGAAACTACGTTAAAAGGCAGTGGAAACCAAAGCGCCTCGAGTAATTGTAATTAATCACTCTCCATGTCACGTCATGTGCGTAGTAGTCATTAACAGTGCACGCCGGATAATTAAATGTTAAAATCGCCGTTCTATTACACTTTGTAGTGCTCAGGTATCTGTTGGGCTTACTGATACGTCTTTAAAGGTATGTTTTGCACATGTGAACAGCAGCCTCATTCTAACAATGTTTCATTGAATGTGTACACATCAAGAAGTTAAACAGTGCATTTAGCTGACTTTCTATTATTGCTCTCTTGTACATAATTCTATATAAATTGTGTACGCATCAAGAGGTTAAATAGTGAATATAGGTGACTTTCTATTATTACTTTCTATAACATGTTAAACTAACATTTGTCAAAAATATCAGCCGGTGTAAAATTGTCCATACGCAAAGACAGAAAACTCCTTTATAGTCATAAGTATACTATACTATCGTGCAACTAGAAGCATATATTCCAGTGCTTTTAGTGTCTTATGACATATTGGAAACATACATTAATTATATCTATGTCATGTGTTTGAAAGTTATTATCTGATGACACCGCTCAATAGAAATAAAGAATAAGTAGGAGATAATATATTAACTTTAGAATGCAGCAAATCCTTTTAGCTCTCTAAATGAAGAAAGACTCGGTTGGAAAGTTTTAGATATATATTGAGAGAGAGAGAGAGAGAGAGAGAGAGAGAGAGAGAGTATTAAAACCATTGTCACAGTAAATAACTAATGACTCCTAAAAGGGATGCATCAACCCTTTAGCGATATCCAGGGGCATTTTCAAATAAATAGAAATAATCGAGTTGACTATTAAAAGAAGAAGATAACATTTGAAAGCTAAAGTTAGATCACAAAAAAGACAACATAATTGATTAAGATATATTGGGTCATCTACTTTGGAGGTCTGAATGACAGTTTTACTGTTTTACAACCGCTGATCTGAATTTGTATGGCAATTGTCTTGTACTCATATAAGCGGTAATCGAACTAATGTTAGAGGAAAAACCATTTTGGTAAAAATATGAATAAAACATTATGCGTTGAACAGTACTTTATCGAAATATTTTGTAGAAAATTAAATTTATGAAGTTTATCTAATTCAAAAGTCATTTAATCAAAAATATCAAGCACAACATGCTGAAAGGCTTGAGAACTTTGCCACAAGTATCGATCGAAATCGCTGTCGGACGACCATAAAGGGCGGTCATGTTCAGGTGGCATATAATCACGAACACGTGGTGGTTCGGGTGTAGAATATTCAGCGTCTGGATGCCTTCTCCATGTCTCATATTGAACCGTTGAATATGCTCCTGATCTATGATTCTGGTTTTTCTTTGGCTTTTGAGAATGGACTTGATGTGCAATTGTGTGCTTAAAAGGTGTTCTCCTTGATCCATCCTTACGTGGTGACTGTAGGCGTCGCCTGGAAAATGCATTATTAGCTTGTTTTCTATTAGGGGTCCTGTTATTAAAATTCGGATTGCTTTTTCTCAACTTCACCTGTCCCCCTTTCCAAGTATTTCTTAGAGGCTGATCCGATAATCTTATTTTCTGAAAAGGCTTTTTCCGAAAACTTTGAATGTATCCATGTCCACGTGCTGTACGTCTGTTCCAATTTCCGTCCCCTTTCGGTGCATTTGTTCGGCTAACTGTGTGGGTATTCGGCCTGAACTTAGCTAATTTTTGTGTTGGCTTCCACTTTTTATTGACCCTTACATTGTTCCGATTCCCTTGTGCAATGTTATTTTTCCCCACAAACATGTTGCCCCGGTCTCTAATAGGAAATGGTCTAAACGACGGACTCTTGTTGATACCGTGTTTTCTGCTTATGCCGTCTGTGTTGCCAGCTTCAGGGTCTAAGCCTCTTTTCTCGAATGTTCTACTCAATGCCGTTGCACAGGGAGACAATACCAGAAAGGCGAAGCCTAGAAGGCGTGTTGCTGAATTCATCTTGTTCAAACCATCGAATAATGTACCCTGCAGGAAGATTCACATAGAACATTATTTACATCGGTCACAGAAGTACCCGAAGGTATGGAGATTTATCATAAAGAGTATATCCATCGTTAACACAGAAGAGCTTCTTTTATTGTGCATCATATCTTATCAAGATTAGATAAACCGGCAATGTCGTGTTGGTACATCATAAAATGTACTAATTAAAAGAAACTTGTCTTAGACTTGGTACGAATGAATATAT
>JACSZP010019442.1:0-11037 GCA_016161895.1 Pinna nobilis
GATTAACAACAAACAAAAAGAATAAATCACAAAATATCATTATTTGTACAATGTACCTCTATTTTTTACCGTTCGGAACTACTTTCGTTCGGTAACTACTTCAGGACCAGTACGATGCTGTTGGCCAATCCTGCACCCGTAAATTATACAACATTTCGCAAATTATGACGTAATATTCCATATAGGCACAGAATTAGCCAATGTGCAGAATAGGCCGACATGACTGTATAACTTGGCATGGACTTATAAACTTCGTTTTTAAGTCTTTTATCTTGGTTGGTTTTTGATTAACGTCCCAATCAAGAATCTCTCACTTATAGTTATATGGAGTCATCACGGTGTGCCAGTGAATGGCGACAAATTTTGCCTATGCATTTTTGGTCATAGAGCAAGGAGGGTTCTTTAATGTGCTGACACATACAGTAACACAGGACCTTGGTTTTTATTGTCTCACCAGATATACAGGGACTCCCAACTGCAGTATGACATAGATTCAAACCCACGCCCTCATGATCAGAAGGCGATTATGCCAACCACTGGGCCACGGTGGCCTCTGTTGTACGGCTACAAGTGGCACACACTTTTTGACATTGGCAACATCACAAAAAATTGTCATAGCCATGCATAAGTCTTTAAGCTATGCAGTGGGGAGGGAGAGTTACATGTAACATGCTTATGAGACCTGAGACTTGGCATACAGGTATCATTAAATCAAAATAACCAATATAAATGGAGACTTGATGTTAACAAAAAAACTAGTTACTACATGTAGTCCAGCTAGTAACAAAACTAGTCCAGACTATGCCATCAACATAGTAATTATATTGAATACTGATATAACATTTGGCCCTTCACACGTCTTCGATTGGTAATAAATTTAACTGCAGATGACACACAATAATTGTTGTTAATAAGTTTTGTATGAAATGTAAATTTAAATGTAAAAAATACAAACGACTAAATGCCAAAATTACTATCTGGGAAACAAAACAAAAAGTATACAAACTGTGTTTGAATTTTCATTTCAGTTTACATATATAACACAGAGACTGGTAACCTCCTATTCTCTCCATTGATTCGTCGTTCGCGATGGAAGTGACAATCGGTGCCTTTCAATGATTTCATTGATTAACGTATATGGATAAGTTATTTACCGAGGTGTTCCAAACGCTCTTGAAAAATGAGATTTCTACATTATGCTTGCTCAATCAGTCAATCACGATTTATTGAGTCCCTATTTGCATCAAAATGTGTTTTTATACAACTGTTATTAATGCTTAACTGTTTGAAGCTAATTGGCAAGGTATTTTGTCCTTTACTTTTCTATAAAAGCCTGATCTCGTCTAGATAGTTGAGAGCAATACCAGGCTTATGATCATGCAAGAGTTTGATAGGCCGCTAGTATCTGTGTTATATACATTGTACGTCTCTGCATGTTCACTGTTCAGCGATGATCCTTATTATTGCGCATTAGTTAACATCATTTCCCGTTGTGCGACTTCGGTGACAGTGAAAAACTGGAGGCTAGATCTGCCATGATGGATCTACACAGAGCTATTGATGAATATATACATTACAAGAAACTTTTGTCATCACTCATGGAAAAAATAAAATTCTCAGATTGGTTTGTAAAGAAAAATATGTTAAGCATAATGCAATACACATACCTGTATTGAGAAAATGAACCACCACTTCATCTTTGCATGGATAAACCATTTAGTGATTTACAAGAAGCGGTATTATTACTATTAAATCATTATTTTTTCTATTATCCCTAGAGTCCAGTATCTTCAGATCCACAACCCCCAGTGTCCAAGAGCAGTTTTGAGGACAAAAGATGTCGCTGTGTGTGTCCGACAATTTCCAACAATTCAACACTAGGAAAGAGAACCGTTCATATTCGAGACAATCTTGATCCAAACTACTGGTAAATATGGGACTACATGTGTATCATATCCACAGTTCAAACAGTCTTTGCTCTTTCTTTTTGCTAGTATCTTTCACTTATAAGGAGATGTCACCAATGTCAGTGATGAACATGTATTAATTTACACAGACTTGCCAACCTAGAAAATTGTTCATGGGGGAGAATTTTCAACTTAATGGGAGAGAATCTTAATTTAACTACCGGTAGGAATTAATAGAAAAATTGAAGTTTTTCATGGGGGAGACATATTTTTTCACGAGAAGTTATCAAAATTTGATATAAAAAATCGGGAGTCCCCTTATAAAAGTTATTTATGGGGGAGACTTGATAAGTATGATTGATGACAAATTTGACCTTTGCTTGACAATTACGACTATTGAGCAGTGAGGATTCTTGAACTTGCCCGTCTCATTTGAAGGACAGGGAAAGCTAAATGCAGCATGGATTTGAATTCAGAACCTCACAATTATAAGACAAAGACGCTAACCACAGAGCCACAGTAGCTCCTAATGCAATAGATGTGAGATATTGAAAACAGAATCTTATTGACATTTCTACATATGATTTGAATTTTTGAAGAAAAAAATTAGTTGTTACATTTGATTAGATGACATTTTAGTGTATTTATTTTCAGCAAATGTGAGTTTGTGCTAGAAAAACCAGACCCAAGGATTTGCGCTTTATGCGAATGTACCTACGAAAGTCGAAATACCACCACGATAAAGGTAAAGTCGAAATACTAAATCTAGCACAGTGTACATGTATGTAGAAATATCAGACCTCCCAATGTAAGATAAGAAAGAAATGCTAGGTCTACCATGAAAAAGGTAACATAGAAATACTAGGTCTACCATGAAAAAGGTAACGTAGAAATACTAGGTCTACCACGAAAAAGGTAAAGTAGAATTCTAGGTCTACCATGAAAAAGGTAAAGTAGAATTTCTAGGTCTACCATGAAAAAGGTAAAGTAGAAATACTAGGTCTACCATGAAAAAGGTAAAGTAGAAATACTAGGTCTACCATGAAAAAGGTAAAAAAGAAATACTAGATCTACTATGAAAAAGGTGAAATAGAAATACTAGGTCTACCATGAAAAATGTAAAATGGAAATATTAGGTGTACTATGAAAAAAGTAAAGTAGAAATACAAGGTCTACCATGAAAAGGGTAAAATAGAGATACTAGGTCTACAATGAAAAAAGTAAAGTAGAAATAGATTTAATGTTGAAACATAGCTGAAAAATGTATATTTTCATCCAAATGAGTCCTGGTAAAATACTTCCCCACATAAATCAATGCAAAAATTCTGCCGATTTAATCAGTGTTGTTACAAAACGGCGACACACTGTTGGTGCGGTGTAACGCCAGCAGCAGTTTGTTCCATTGCGCACAGGGAACGTCAGGATTCCCACGTTTTGTGTTTCTTAAAGTCTCTCTAAACAGGGGTGACTTCAGATAAGAATATATGAACAATATATGATCCTGATGTCTGACGTAGTGTGAATTACATGCTGTTTCTCTTCGCTGCCATACAAGGGCATCAGTATTCACAAACACTTTTCTTTTTCATTTGTAGGTGGTGGTGATTTTCATCATCTGTGTGGTGTCCATGCTGTTCGTCTACATGGTCTTCCTGCTGTGCTTGGATCCGCTGATCACCCATCGACCAAAGCAGTCGTCATACCAACCACAAACAAACGAGGAGGTGAATCTGGTAACCTTTTGTGGCAGGGGGCTGCTAGCATACTAATAAACAGTTTTTCTTACTGTGAATTTGGAAGCATACCATCATAATGTGCTCAAATTAGAAAAATGATCTGATTTTAGATCTGTTTTCCCTTGTTTGATGGTCATAGTCATACTTAACTTCATGGAAAGTATGGATTGCAGATTCTAGCACAAAATATACAGTTGAGATGGATTTCATCCCTGTTAATCTATTTCATTGAACTTGGGCTCACTCCAGGAAATTCTTGAAAGTTATCTGCTGTGTTGGCTTTAGTAAAACGCTTGAGTGATCCTTGTAAGTACTTCATCATGCAAATGGCATACCTGGGTGATATAGTCAAAAGGGCCTTTAAGAAAACAGTAAGCAATTTAACTTGATGAGCTAGGAAAGTAGTGCCATTTAAGAAAACGTCATGCCAAAATATCGACCCTTATATGCTCTGATTTGTCGAAAAGTGTAATAACTTCCAAATTCACAGTAGAATCGTTTTGTCACAATGCATATAATTCTTTGTACACTATTTTTCTGTGGTACTGATAATTCTATATATATCATGGAGTTACCGGTTTTGACGGATTTAAGTAATGCAACATAGTTTCATGAAAGCTAGCCAATATAATTTTCAAAACTGAAAAAAATGTTGGAGATAAAGCAAAAATGTAATAGATGGGCCAGTGTTTATAGTTCTAAAGTCACCGTGTGTGTTTGCACCTCTGAAAGTAAATCCGTCAAAATAGGTATTCGTCAAAATAGGCTACCCTACGATCTATTAAAAGTAAAGTTTTGTCTAATGGCTGGTGTAGTGTTGTGAGTGTTATAACATGTATTACTGGGCACGTGTAAAATTGTATGTTGTGAATTTTGTCCCTCATGTGCAAAAAAAACCCTCTGAATTCATATCTTGGTTGCAACTTATCTGAGTCTGTAACATAGATATTCATTGTTCTTTTGCCTAATGCTTGGCTAGCCTTTGAAGTGAATGTCACGTGTCATTCAGATAGGACTGTAAAGAAACCAAGGCCTAATTTCAGAGTAGATGTTGGCAGTTAGAGAGAAAGTGCTGTCATTGCCCAGTGGTTAGCGTATTCACCTTCAGATCATGAGGTTGTGGGTTTAAATCTGTGCTGGGCTGTGGAGTCTTTCCCTGTCCTTTGGATGAGATTGAGACAGTAAAAATCCAAACTCCTGTGTCACAGTTGATGTCAACACCTTAATGAACCCTCCCTGCTCTATGGCCATAAGTGCCAAGCATAGGCCAAATTTGTCACACTTCACTGACATTGGTGACGTCTCCATATAAGTGAAAGATTCTTGAGTGGGACGTTAAACAACAATACAACCAACAAACCAGTGATAATGATGCCCCATCGTGTTTAATAGCTCTAAGTGTTGAGCATAAGCCAAAATCTGAAGCCTTCCCCCAGCATTTTATAACAGCTCATTGCAAGTTAAAGATTATCAAGTGGATGGTTACAAAATAATACATTTACATGAAATGAATGTTATTTATCATTTCTTACGGGACATACTTGTATAGCACTGGAAGATGGTGATTGATGGGTGCACATGAAGATCTGGGAATGGAGAAAAATATATACATTTACTTCCCTCTCCCCCATGTATACCACCTTCCTTCCCATTTTCCAGCATTCTTCCTCCCCTCCCTTCTTTACCCACATATCTGAATGAGTCTTGTAATCATTCTCATTATTCCTTGACCAGAATTTCCTACATAGTCTAAAACCCCCAGCTGGAAAGCAAGTTAAGCAGGGATGTGGAAATTTGTGTTTTGGGCACTTGTCTTTGGGCAAGTATATGTGAAAAATATGCTTGCCCAGAACATACCGTAAATGAACTTGCCCATATCATAACAAGTTGTGTTACCTTTTAAATACTACTTGTCCTTGAACAACTAAAAAGCAAAAAATCACTTCTCCGAGTGCCCAACGTCAGGGAAGTCAGAATGTCCACAGCCAAGTGATCAGAGTATTATAGATATGCAAGAGGGTCTGCCGGGGCATTTTTTAAGGTCTGTGGTTTCTAACCAAGCTCATGTCTTCATATTAGAAATATTATGTGAAAAAAAAACCAAAACAGGGTTATTTAAATAGAGATAGTTTCCAGTTCCATTTTTTTCTAGTTTTAACATAGAAATACTGTCGTAGCTTAGGGGGATCCAATGATGAACCACTTGATCATTGGTTTTATCTCTCTTATGACATGGAAGTTTGAATACAATAATGGGATACTTTCAATCCTTCGACCCCTAAATATCCAAATGGTATGGTCCTTTCCTTTTGTCTTAGACCAGTCCATTATCATCTAGTGTTGAAAGGGTCAATTAATACACCTTATCCCAGTGAATAAGAAAGAGATATTGTTTTTTACCACAAAGACAGGACGAACAGTTTTGTAAGTTTTGAGTGATTAAAAATACCGGTTGAGATATTTTTAAAAGATCATATTTATCAGGATGCGATCGTGAATTATTTGTAGCATCGAGCTTCCAACATAAATGCAGAACCACCATTTGTAAGTAAAATACATCACGTTTTAACATCATGTTCATATGTACATGTTCATATTGTTCTAACACTTGCACAGAATAACTACATAATGTAAATCCAGAAATTTTCGCAGAACTTTATTTTGGTAAATCAGTAATTACATAATTGTTCGCGACACTCTATTTTCACGTATGTGACCGTTTACTTAATAGTTAATGCTTAATGGCCCATGCTAATGTTAGGTTAGAATACTAAGCGAGAACTTTGATTTCACAATTAAGTGATCTCGCATAAATACGCGAAAATAAAATCCTCGCGAATAAAACCGGATCTACAGTATATAATCAGGAATTTAGTATGTCAAAACCTCTTACAGGGGCTCGACAGTTTCAAAGTGAAACATTTTTTGTTTCTTTTCTTAAATTTTCAGATATTACATGTATAAGATTTTTATGTTTGCAGTTTTATATATTTTTCTGTCTTTATGATGAGACAGTAAAAACCAAAGTCCTCACAGTGTCACAGTAGGTGTTGGCACATTAAAGAACCCTCCCTGCTCTACAGCCATGAGTGCCAAGCACAGGCAAAATTTGTCGCCCGTAACCGGTGCACTGTGTCTTCATATAAGTGAAACAGCAATACAACCAACAAACTTGATTTAGCAATATTCAAAGACCACAATGACCACATTTTTAGTGGCTGATAGGGTCAGACTTTGTGTATCTCGAAAATTTCCAGGAACTTTATTTTGGCAAGTCGCTTTTACATTTGAATGAAAGATTCATAGAGCGGGACTTCAAACAGCAATAAGATAAAATTGAAATCTTTTTCAAGCCTTATTATTATGATAAATATCTAGTTGACTGAGTATTATTGTCTCTAAATTTCGAATATCGAATCAAGGTACCAAAATTTTACATCTGAAAATCAAAATTACGTTCTCATTTTTGTTTTTGTGAAAAGGATGCCAGTTGAAAACTTGTCAATATTTAATAAAAACCCTTACAATATGTACATGTACGACATTTAATCATTCATACTCGGAGATAAACATCTTATCATGTAGACTCCTATTATCTATGGAGGCCATGCACTGCTGGAGCTTCTTATGTGGGGAGGGAACATATCCCTCAGACTCACAATACTAATATATACTGTATACTACCATAATTCATTTAATTAAGGCTCTTTTTTTATAATGTTTGAAATTTAGATGAGACTTTTAAATTATGTAAAATTAAGGATTTTCACTTTACAAGGTGCCTTTATTAGAGTTTTAAGGTGCCTTTTTTAGAGTTTTACCCAATTATGGATTCAGCTGTCGATCTTCTATGGTATATATACAGTTGAATCTCGAAAAATCGAAGTGCTCGGGACCGCTGATAAACTTCGAGTTTTCGAGACTGTGAGTTTTCAAAAATATGATATCTCTCAAGCTAAACACTATTCCGCCAACACAAACTCTCTTATATACTCCCTTTTCCGTACACTATTCTTATTACGCATCCATTTGGTAATTATTCTTCAATAATTATCATTGTCGTCATCTTGATTGCTAAATAAAAAGCTGGTAATCAAGATGTCTGCCAAAAATTGGCATTTCAAAAGAATGAGATGATATTTCCCAGGTATCTTAAGCTTTGGACTGTGAGATTTATTCGAGAGATCGAAAGTTTCGATGTCGACATTTGAAAAACTGAGAATTAATTTGGTTAATTTATTTAGAGAAAAAATCGGGACCGTAGCTTTACTTCGAGAGATCGACGTTCAAGTTTTCAAGATTCGACTGTATATATACATGTATGTTTTCATTTCAAAAGCCCCCTCTATTTAAAGGGAAAAGTATCATTTCAAAAGGGGTGGAGCCTGAATTAGAGTGGAGCCTTAATTTGAGAAAATACTAATCTGATATGGGGGATACTTATGTACTGTAGAGGTGTTTGTCAAGATACAGTTGTATATCAATAATTACTTTCATATATTCATAAATATGCAAGATTCAGTTTATAGATGTGTAGTGTTTTACATCTTAGTCTAGAAGTAGGATCAGTCTATCGGTAACGTTACACATTTACTAAACCATATTAGTAAACATTTCCAGCCGACTTTATATCTATCAATTTTTGCTCCTGATTATCTTTGCCCTTTTTCAACGCAGAAAACTTTGGCCTCATCATAAGTTCTCTTTAAATCACTATATTTTCTCATGAATGGCATGTCTGTCAGTGCTTCAATTATGTAGCTTGAATATTCTACTTTCATTTTAAACTGATCTTTTCATCTCAGGCTTGGTGGGGGAGGGGGGGGGGGGGCTGCTGTGGCCTATTGGTTAGCGTGTTTGCCTTCTGATCATGAGGTCATGGGTTTGAACCTAAGCCATGCTACAGTTGGCTTTCCCTGTCTTTGGGATCAGACTCTAAAAGCAGAGGTTCAATGTCACAGTAGGTGTCGGCGAAAGAACCCTCCATGCTCTACGGCGACAAGTGCGGAGCATATGCAAATTTGTTATGCCATCTCTATATAAGTGAAAGATTCTGGAAAGGGTCGTTTAACAAACGAACCAACAAATCTTCTTAGGGTGAAGATGGGGAAAGTTACATGGCAGTGAAAATGTCTAAGTATAAAGTTCATAAATGAAAAAACAAACACATTCAATGAGCTGATTTGGGAATGATGATGAGCACAATGATGTTTGTTAATGAAAGAGCACAGTTATTTGCGAAAAAGGCAGGGATACACAGAAAAAGGGAATGAGGAATGTTAGCAATTGGCTGTCCCAAAAATGATATTGCTCAATATCCTAGAATTCAACTTGGTGTAAGAAAATTACAGATTTCCTAGTATCCATTCAGCACTCAGAAAATGGCATATTTTCAAAGAACAGTCAGGGATATAGATAATTCTAGAATCAGACTTAGCCCCAGTAAATGAAAAAGTTTTCCCAGTATGAGATAGGTATCCCAAGGAATTGCTGATGTCCTAGAAGCAGAATGGGTTGTGGAAATTTACATATATCCAATAATTGGACTGTGCTCCAGAAAATGAAGATATCCTAGAAGCAGAATGGGCCCAGGAAATTGACAAATGTCCGTTGGGCTCCAGAAAATGACAGATGTCCCAGAGTTAGATTTGGCATTCAGAAAATTACAGATATCCCAGAATCAGACTGGGATCCCAAGAAATGGTAGATCCTCTAGAAGCAGACTCGGCTCCAGAAAATCAGAGATCCAAGAGTCAGACTGGAATCTCAGAAAATGACAGGTGTCCTAGAATCAGATTGGGATCCCAGTAAATGGTAGGTCTTCTAGAAGCAGACCGGGTCCCAGAAAGTCAGAGATCCAAGAATCAGATTGGGATCCCAGTAAATGGTAGGTCTTCTAGAAGCAGACCAGGCCATAGAAAATCAGAGATCCAAGAATCAGATTTTGATCCCAGGAAATGACAGATGTTCCAGAATCCAGGATAATACATGCAGATGATTCCCAGAATCAGATTAGGCCCCAGAACATAACAAATGTCCTAGAAAATGACTTTATTGTGTCCCAAAATCCAAACCCTTGTATTTTTTTGGACCAGTTTTGTTGACAGAATGCCCCTGGACAAAATGAAAAAATAATTTAACTTGTCAAGGACCAGTACCCGGCTAGGACAAGTACCCAACAATTGTGTGATTTCGTCTATACAGACGACAATTTTTTACAGATTTTTTTAGATAACATACAAGTTTTTGTTAAATTTTCTCTATTCAAGCAAAAAAAGGATATTATCAAGAAATATACTAAATATGAAAATATGCCACAGGAGGATACTGGTCCTAGTCGCGCACTGGTCGTTGACCAGTATTGTAATAAAATGTGCAGTGGTAGATACATGTAAGTATTCATGCCCTCCTTAATTAATCCTCCTTGAACAAATGTCACTATCTCATTTGAGTACGGCCTGTCTATGAGTACATTCTTATTAGAATTTGGGGCTGCCTTGGTCTAGGAATTTGGGGCTGCCATGGTCTAGTGGTTAGCATGTTCACCTTCTCAGGGGTGAAAATTCGTGAAAATTTCTAGGGGCCATGTGGGTCTAGGGGCCATGTGGGCCCCTATTTCATAGATTTTAGGAGCCCACATGGATTTCTACGAGCCCACCACAAATTGAACTAAATAAATTTATGCTATTTCATCATTAGGCTATGTTAATTGCATTATTTCCTTACTCAAACACTTCCTCCCTCAATCATAACAGGGCTTAATACATTTGTTGTACATGTACCATTAGATCTTCTTGTCACTGTGCACAGTAATTTTTGATACTCAACACCCAAACATTCTTACTTGATACTTACCACAAGTAACAATTTGATATTTTATATTATTCTGAGTAATTGAACATGATATTTACATGTAGTTTTTACACAGGAACAATTAAAGCTGTTAGGTTGGTCCCTGATCTGTGCATTAAACAAACAACAACAAAAAACAAAAAACAACGTTTTCACATTTTCAAATTTCCAAATCAATTTACTTTTTTACCATAGCATTTTCAAATAAAAATATGAAGTGTTAGTGATCCGCAACTGAATTAACATCGGTCAGCAGTATCAAGGTAAGAGAGCTGTATCAGAGATAATACATCGGTACAGACTCAATAGGAACACATGGGCATCATACTCATCATACTCATAGTATTCATACCCATGGCCACGGCTGCAATCAATTCCCCTGGTGAACTGCAGATTGCATTGTCATTTTCTGTGCTGACCATAGATCATGTCATTAATTCCCAATTTCCCGTTGTTTATATCAAGTCTAACTTAGTTAACTTGCAATAAATAAGAATCTCTAGCTACGGCGAGTGTAAGCATTGCATGGCTGTTCAACAGAC
>JACSZP010019443.1:0-14335 GCA_016161895.1 Pinna nobilis
CCCCCAAGTGCCAAGTAGAAGCCAATATTTGAAGCCCTTCATTGAAGGACATTTGGTGTTGGCTCCATGTAAAAGATTCTTAATGTTGTACATGTACTTTATAAGCTGATAAAAGAGACAAACAAATAACACAGATTACCCTGTATCTGTCTGTCCATCAGGATCTCCATGGGGCCGTCATGGCGAGTGGTTATCGTGTTTGACTTCTGATTGTGAGGTAGGGGGTTCAAGCCCAAGCCACCTTGCAATAAGCTATACCTGTCTTTCGAATAAGACAGGAAAAAATGAAGTCCTGTGTCAAGTAGTTGTGTCTGCATGTTAAAGAACCCTCCCTGCTCTATTGCCGCATGTGCCAAGCATTGGTAAAATGTGTTGCCCCTTCACTGGCATGCGGTGATGACTCCATATAAGTGAAGGATTCTTGGGTGGGACGTTGAACAGCAATACAACCAACCGAACAACCAACAGCACCTCTGGGATGTCAATTTCCACTGGAAAAAAAGGCTAATGCAAACAAAATCCACATAATAATACAAACCAATAATCCTATGACCTCATATCTTATGACCTGAAACGAACATTACACCATTATTAAGTTTTTGGGGTTTTTTTTTTACAAGTTTTTTGCAGTGCACCAAATATGCGGTCATGACAGGTTTTTGTCCCATTAGAGTTGCTCTAGTTCACAAAAAGATCATTTTCAATGTAATAATATAACAAAAAGTTCATAACGTATAAAAATGACTATTTGTTTTGTCGATGTAGCCCGAATTGTATGGTGATACATGTATGTATCTACTCAGGGCTGCTGTTGCTGTGTCCCAGCTTAACTCATTAACCCCTGAAAACTAATGGACTCTTCCTGATTTCAATAATGCAGGCAAATCCAAATGTGTCTTTAGGGGTGAATGGGTTTCAAACTTTGGCCATTGCTAAGCACACTGAGCAGCGAGTTTCCTTCATAACATGCTGACACCTACTGAGACACGAACGTCAGACTTTGGTGTCCGATCCAAAGATCCCTCACCGCTCAATGGCCATAAGTGCCTAGCATAGGCCAAATTTGTTGCACTTTACCGGAATTTGTGAATTGCCTGTGAAGTGGACAATTTTTGCCTTTGCTCGGTACTTACAGCCATTGAGCAGTGAGGGGTCTTGAATGTGCCGACACCTACTGTGATAAGGGATCTTGCTTTTTGAAATCTCATTCGCAGGACAGGGAAAGTGAATCATTTGACTCCATGACTCCATGACCTCACAATCAGAGAGCAATCATCCTAACCGCTGGGACAAGGTGGCCCGATTGATCAACAAAATTTTGCACTTGGATATAATGCAATGTCCTCAAGTTTACTGTTAGTTATTCGATCAACACACTTTATACTAAATGTAAATCATGCAGTTGGAATGTTAAGAAGCGGTACATGAATATACTTTTCTTCCCGTCCTCGCGAAAGACGATGAGTTTATAACTAAAGATGAGAGAGGGAGGAAGAGATAGTAATCTTACTTAGAAATCCTGCATCAGCAACTAGCAGGTTTTTAACAAATGAAATTACAAGGTCAGTTTTCTGAAATCCCGGATAGAAGGATTCATCTGCTTGATGGACAAGATCTCCGGAAGACGACAAAATATTTTTGCGATGAACAATGATGAAAACGGATAAACAAGACAGTGCCGTGATCCGGTGCTTCTGATTTGTGGAACATTCTCATCGTTGTATTCCCTGGGTATAGAAAACAGTTGTTTGATAGCCAAGACATACAGGCCCCATAAGGCTCAAGAATCTTTCACTCATATGGAGGCATCACCGTGTGCCGGTAAAGGGGGCCAATTTTGCCTATGCTCCGCAATTATTGCCGTAGAGCAGGGAGGGTTCTTTAATGTGCCAACACCTTCTGCAACACGGGACCTCAGTTTTTACTCCCTCATCCGAAAGATAGGGACTGCCAACCACAGAGTGGCGCTGTGCAGATTTGAACCCCTGACCCTTCAATTCAAAGCCAACGGAGGCCCTTCCTTGGATTTAACTAAGATTCAAACCCCAGCCCTCTTAGTTCAAAGACCAGAACCCTGCTACCCAATTATGACCGACTCATCTATGCTATATATAAAATTTTCACTTCTTATGCATACACATTACATCTATATAACCTCGCATTTATAACTGCAAATCTGTAATGAAAATCAACTAAGGTAAAGAAAGAAAGAAAGTTATATGAAGGTGACAAGAATGTCACTTCATTGAAAAGATAACATTATCAACAGAGGTATGGTACACAGGAAAAAAGAGCTACGAGATAGCGATCATCAAGTGACCGGGCCACGATGAAGTGGCCAACCATGACCTGTGGGGGTAGAGGGATAAAAGAATTTAGGCGGGCTATCTCCAGACAAACATATGTGCCGATCTGCAAAGAAAAATTCCAGAGCAGGCGGAAAAAAATTTGTGTGAATTCTTTTTACAATTGGCAAGATAATACGGTGGAGTGGTGTGTTTTCAATCACAATGCAAACTTACAACAATACACAGGAAACGATCAACGGAGGCCAAGTCAGAATTGACAACGATATTTGGTGTTGATCGCTGGTCATTCCCTCCAATGACCGTGGTCAATAAAAGATGATCCTGGGGATGGAATGCCAGGTATTCACTCATAACAAATACACAGCTCTGGGGTGACCAGATTAGAAAACAGAAATTTTGTCAATGGACTGACATGGAGATGCAATTTTCCCACAGATATAGGCCAAGAAAATTGTAAATATGTTTCATGATACCAAAGAGCAGGTGCTGTTACATGTTACACCTGTTAGCGATATAAACCTCAAATAGACCTACAACCTTGAGAATGACCATCTCAACTCTAATGGAGATATGATTTTCCCATAGACTAAGGCCGAGCAAATCATAAATTGTTTTTTGACACATTGAGGAAATTCCAAAGAGCATTTCTAGTTACATGGTACATGTATATATACTAACACTTATTAGTGATATAGACCTCGAGTAGATCCATGACCTTGATCTATGACCCCCTGAATTATAGTCATTAAAAGTTCGTCTAATAGGAGCGGTGGTCTGTAAAATACAGTTGAACTTGTCATGTAAGCCACTGAATTGTGGCTGTTTAGAATACTTTATACAGGTCTCTCAAAATAGGTTTTACCACAAAAGTTATTTGATGATTTGTTCTTCCATAGGTGGCCAGTCCATTCAAGAGTGGTTCTACTGTACCACCATAAGAAACATGCATCACCTGAACCTACCTGGATTAAAGACAACCTGCGCATGTTACTCCCCCTACACATAACCCATATATTTTACCTAATAACCTTAGCATGCAATACCTGCCGTGTCTATCAAATTCAGGTGTGCATGTTATGCTGACCTAGGTATAGGTAACATGCCAGGTGAGTTCATTGACCTACAAATACTGCATCTGCACATCTTAACACCTGGGGGGACAGTGTAAGGGCAGGAAAAGGTGTAATATTCAATACATATGACTTTTGTGATGTAAAAAACACAAGAGAAGTCGACAGCACCAAGTTCACCTCCATGACTTTTTATTTCTTTCACTCATTTTGATGGTTTTTTTTTGTTCTATTATTGACATAAATGCTATCTTCTCATGTCCATTCAAGCAGAAAATATGGGTCATACATTTTGCACTGATTGCACCTGAAACTACAGTGGAACCTCGCTATTAAGACCACCCAAGTGACTGGCAAAAAATTGGTCTTATTAGTGAGATGGCCCCCTAAATGAGGTTGAAATAGCCTTGGAGAGTGATAGTCTGAATTTTGATAGTCTTTATTGGTCTGAAGAGTGAGGTGGTCTCCCAATTCAGGTAGGCAAAATTCCACCAAATGTACATTTTATCTTTACCATATTAATGCATCATATATGCAAGTTTTGTCATTCTAGCTATTATAATTCAGAAAAAAATAACTTTTTACATGTAACAGTAGTGTAGATGTTGATGATGCAAACGGCAAAAGTAGGGGAGGGGAGGGGGAGAGAGGAGGGGTTATAACATGAGCTCTCACTTATGACATGAGATGAACTACATGTATATAAAAGCAAAGTTTTTTTTATGATGTTAGACATCCTCATGATGTATCGGTATGTCAAATGTCATTTCAATAGGTGCACCCATTGCACAGATAATGAACAAAATATGTTTGTATGGAAACCAGCCTACCAAGGCAAAACAATATGTCCTTCCTTCTACAAAGGGGGCTGAAATTTCAAATTATGTATACTGAAGCAGTGTTTGGGGGGGGAGGGACATTAGTTACATTTTTGTACTGAAGCAAAGTGACTTATCAGAGAACCAGAAACATATAACAAAACATTGGCCTAGAAATGATTACTCCTGCTTCACAAAAGGTCATACTGCTCTACTGGGTCAGAGATGACGATTTTATCCACGGATTAGCTCTCCAGAAAAGATAGTTATGGCTAGATAAAGTGCCCAAATACCTGAAGTGTACAGTGCTATCTTCTGACTAAACCAATGAAGATATCAATTTTAAATATAATTCCATTCATTGTTTGAATCAGAATAATCTAGGTTTAATAAACTGGTCAAGAAAAAGAAAAAAGAAAAGAAAAGAAAAGAAAAAACTCTTTCAATAAAGAAATCTGTGACA
Organism: Pinna nobilis; assembly: GCA_016161895.1. NCBI lineage: Eukaryota > Metazoa > Mollusca > Bivalvia > Pterioida > Pinnidae > Pinna > Pinna nobilis. Next base: position 4,661 of record JACSZP010019443.1, read on the forward strand.
CTAGAAACTTGATAATTTTTCCAAACTCTTTATTTTTTCAAATCGTCATTTGTTTAAAGTTCACATCACCATAGTAACAAATCTGATTCCCAATTAATACAGAAAATTAATTGTGCTCTCTCATAAGGCACCTCAAACCCACCATCCCTCCTACTCCTATACAGGTTGCTATAGCTAAACATCCCGCTCAAGAATCTGTGGGCCTCTGTGGCCAAGTGGTTAGCATGTTCCACTTCAAATCGGAGGGTCTGGGTTCAAATCTGAACAGCGCCACTCCACGGTTGGGCGTCCCTGTCTTTCGGATGAGACAGTAAAAACCAGGGTCCCGTGTCACAGTAGGTGTTGGCAGTTAAAGAGCCCTCCCTGCTCTACGGCCAGCAGTGCCAAACATAGGCAAAATTTGTCGTCCTTTATTGGCACACGGTGACGTTTCCATATGAGTGAAATATTCTTGAGTGGGACGTTAAAACAACAATACTATACATACATTAGAATCTACACTGGCCCTTGACTATAATAAAGCACCACAGGCCCTGTCCACAAATCCCACTTTAAATACCTGCTTTACCTTCTTGTCAATTACAACAAACATATTGGAAAACAGTATAACATTATCACCTATACACAGGTGCCCCCTTTTAAGTAAATTCCAGAGATTCAATTAAGGTCATATATACAGAAATATGCCTTAATCGACACAACTGCAATATACATGTATTACGATCACAATCGTCCAAATGTGACTTTTCTCCATTCTCCCTAACAGTGGGGAGAAATTAAAATAAATGCGTTGTCCTTCGTTCATTTCTTTCATGTGAACACTTACGTGCCTCATAAATCGAACATATCTCGAACAGTGCATACCTGCACTATGAAGGGAGAGTTATTTTTGTCACCGTACAGCACAAACACGAGAGATAAAATTCCTCGCATACATGGCCAGGGGGTGTGATGACTCTGTATAGTTTTGCTGACTTACCGTGTTTTATTTATTGATCTTCAATTATTATTTCCTGCCTACGATCAGAGCTATTCATAAATGATATAAATACATTACTGAACGAGCCGAGTTCCCCCCAACTATAGATAAGAAATCCCAACATTTTGTTATAAAGGTACATAATTTTGGTAATAGAAAATCTTTTCTTTTTTTTATTCAAAGATAAAAAAAAAAAACGTTCATTTATTGATATGTCACCTGTGTGGCATTATCGTTTCAATTTACGTCGTTCTGCCTAACAGGTTCTTTTCTTTAAGCCCGGTTGAAAGCCTGGTCATGGGAAATCTATAAGCTCATTTGAAGCTCTGACCGACTGAACTAATACCCTGTATCTACAAAACCATATCCCACTAGCAAAAGGCATCCAAATTCATGTCACAAAATGTTTTATTATATACATGTACAGTAGAACCTGCTCTAACAGCCACCTGTTTATAAAGACCACCTAATCACAAAACACCATTTTTTGTTGACCCCCAATAGTACCATTTGTGTACAAATCAACCTCTATATAAAGACCACCTCCCTATAATGACCGGTTTTATGTGTCCCTAAGGAGGTCTTTATATACAAGTTTCACTGTATGTGAGCTCCACGAGAGCCTGCTCAACTGTAAATAAGGAGGTCCAGAGTTTGAGCGTTGGCATGGGCGGCTGGTCGTGTTCTCCGGATGAGACAGTCACAACTCAGGTCCCGAGTCACATTAGATGCCAGCATATTCAAGAACGCTCACTGCTCAATGTAAATGTTTTTTATGAAGATAAAGCAAAGGCATAAGTTTTAAACCCTTTGACAGCATTTGGTGACAGCTTCACGTTAGTGGAAGATTCTCGAGTGGGATGTGAATGACCACAACAACAACGGAAAAACTAATTTCACTGAATTATGTGGATCCCAAATTTTTCACAAGAAATAAGCAAATACACATTTCATCAAAGGGCAAGTTGAAGTAGTTTAATTAAGGGTATTCCATTACATTGAGTATTTGTAACAAAATAAATATGGGTACCTGATTAAAATTTGATTTATTTGACCAGGGGCTGTCGCAGAAGAGCAAATGTGTGGTAGGTTAAACCCACCATCAAGACTAACAATTGTCCCGTATATAGTTTGAAGTGCTTGGCATATTTGATTAACTCAATTTCTAAAATTCACCCCCAGTCAGCAAATTTTTCTGTTTGAAACTTTTTGTCAGACAATTCCCTTATGCCTACACTACCTATATGTATAGATTTATTTCTATTTCGAGTTTTGTAACAGACAAAAATATTTGACACATAGCAAAAGTAATCTACCACAGTCTTTTTATTTCTATTTTTTTTTCTAGCTGTTTGAGGTATAACTGTCCCACTTGATACCGACTTAAGAAAAACGTTATAAAAAGTTGAAGAAGTATGGAGTTTGTTAAATGAAGTGTTAAAAATCCGCCTTTTGTCACAATTTGGGAAAATATGTTAAATCTAGAAAGGATGAAAAAAGACCTGAATTCCTGTGTCCCAGCTCACATTGTCCTATTCCACAATATAATGTAAATTGGGTGGTCAAAATTTGTTGTAGTATTTAGACTGTGATGATTTCATTTGATAATGATGAGAAAACGACAACTTCGAGTTTTTAATGACGACCTTGTCCACGATGATAAAGCAAAAGAAAAACAAGTATTTCTTCAGTGTACTCTGAGTCACTTGTAACAACTGAATTAGCAATGACCTTGACAGAATGCGTGCATTAAGAAATTAGTAAAGACTGACCTTGATAAATACATGTATACTGCATATGAATTAAAAGTTAAGTAATGACGGACTTTGATCTGGATGAATATATGTTTTTTGTTTTGTTTGTTTTACGCCACACTTGACAGTTTTTCAGTTATATGGTGGCAGGCAGTTTTGATTGGTGGAGGAGAGAACCTGGCTACAGATGTACACTGAAAGAGGCCATCGGCCTTCTGCAAGAAAACTTGCAAATTTTTTCACTTGAATTAATCAAATTAGGGTCCAGTGAGGGTGGAACCTGGCTTGTTGTTGTTGTATTGTTGTTTAACGTCCAACTCAAGAATATTTCACTCATATGGAGACGTCACCATGTGGGCGACAAATTTTGCTTATGCTGGTCACTTATGGCCGTAGAGCAGGGAGGGTTCTTTAGCGTGCCAACACCTACTGTGACATGGGACCTTGGTTTTTACTGTCTCATCAAAAAAACTGGGAAGGCCAACTGAGGCATGGCGCTTCAAGGATTTGAACCCCAGACTCTTTGATTTGAAGTTGAAAACGTTAACCAATTGGCCATGGTGGCCCAACGAACCAGGCTTGACAAGAGGTGAAAGACTGAGAAGTTTACAACTCAAGGTGCTTATTATTTCACTAACTGAATATGCATTAATAAATCTGTAGCAAAAACTAGTTAAAATTGATCTAAACCATGACCAAATATACACATATAGAAATCTATATGTTGCCTTGATTAAATATATGTTTTAGATAATCAGTACAGTTAACCTTGACTAAACATATGCAGGCAGAAATTAGTAAAGATTGGAATGACCTTCGTTGCTATTCCTGTAGACGTTTGTACGCCTTTGACCTTGACACGCGACCTCAGTTTTAATGAATCTCTTAAAGGCAAGAACCCAATCACAGTTTCATGATCGTAAATATATGCCTCATGTGTTACATATAATAACATTTAGATACCTGTCATATAGACGTATGTAAATTTCTAACCGATATTTCTTGAATTCTCTGCAGATTCATTCAACATGTCTTTACTTTTAATTGTTGCACTGCTTGACCTACATTTTCAAATGATATACTCTACACTTAAACTATCACAAATGAAATTAAATCGAATAAAAAATTTTAAAAAAAGATTACGATGTTAATCCAGGTGAACTAACCTTTGTCTCTCATTCAAAGCTGAAGTATTTAGAAAAAGGTAGAAGTAAGTATCGCAAAGTTTCTCAAATTACGGTATCGCTGGTTAACATATAGCGCAGATGTCAAAGCTCTCTGAACCATACTTCCCAAGTTGCTAAATGAGAAACTGCGACTTATTGTAAATTTACAGACCAACGACCTTACCGAATCTTGAATTTTTTTTTTCTTACTTTCATTCTTAAGACTAAATCACTCAATTGAAATAATTATGCCAATTTTAGAAAATGCATGATAAACCTATCTGAAATATGTGCAACACTATATAATGCCCAAGGAATGATGGTTCTGAGGTCAAGGTCATGATGTCAATGAACTTGAGGTCATTTGATTGGTCGCAAATAGTATTGTACATGTGCCCATACCAAATATGATGCTTTATATGATTTCAAACTATAAAATGGGATCATTATGCTTCTAGAATGTGACAAAAAGATTGATAGATGAGTAAAAAAAAAAAAAAACAACAACAAATGAGCACCATCCCCTCCGATCGGTGAAATAATCAAAATTCCAGACTAATCGAAGATGTCAACATAGATTCAACATAGATAACAATTTTACAACCATCCCTCTCCTACTTCCTAATGAAAGGAGATTGTCATTGAAAAAAAATGGAGAAAATTGAAACTGAAATTGAAATTTTCGCTCTAAAACAAAGCGAAAGTAAACGGATACAGGTGCACGTACATGTGAAATCACTTTCTAGCTTAAAAGAATGTGACAATACGATTCAGCATGATTTGTAATTCATCAATGACAGCTGAGGACCAAAATCTGACATATTTTGGAATAAATTACAGGGAGAAAAGCTTTTAATGCATATTTTCACCTTTCTTTCTTGTCAGCTTGTTTGTATTTGTCCCGTACTTTCCCATCCCTGTGGTATTCCATGTTTTACCTATGTTCATTGAGAAGATCCAATCTGGACATTTACTACTGCATTTACATAATTTGTTATCAATTTCGATGGGGCCCCCAATGGGGACACTGCTTAAGCACCATAAGTGACCCTAATTATTGATGTGATATAGATTAAATTCTATTAAATATGAACATTGCACAACTTTAAATAGAAATCTTTCTTTTCAAGAACTGAAGATTCATTTTTTTTTTGCTATAATACAGGTTTTTCTTTTTTTTTTCTTCATTTGTGCAACCCTTGGAGAGCCCCCCCCCNNCCCCCCCCCCCCCCCCCCCCCTTTTTCAATTGATGAACAACCTTGATTTTGTTACATCAGAGCTATTTCTTTTCATGTATTTATTTCATCTTTATTCACTTTCTTTATATGGAGTTTTTTTCCCTTAACATCACTCTGGAATAACTTGTTCATAAAAATCTATCAATGAACAAGAATATCCCCTACAATACTTTCAGTATTTATTTGCAAGATATTTCAAGAATTTGTCAACTTCAGCGAAGATTTGCGATGGCTGAAGGATGATTTCCTGCCATGACAGTTTCACAAAACAAAAAAATGTGTCATCTTGTATTTTTGACCGTAGCCTTTCTGGGTCAGATCTAAGAGCCTTTATCATTCCCATCTTTCCTGTTATAATGCTTCAAAAGAAGTCTACATATTGAATGAATGTAAGTGAATGAAATCTTCTTCTACTAGGGCCTGACCCACAATCTTAAGGAAACAAATTTTGTATATGATATAATACATTTAAGAGATAAAAAAAAAATTCACAATATCTATAGTAAATATCTGTGGCCAAAACAACATTCTAAAACATACAATGTCAAACATCAAGGTTAAGGTCACAAGGTCAAATTTTTTTTGCAAAATATCAGGAGTATTGTAAACAAGAGGCCCAGATGGGCCTATAACGCTCACCTGAGTAATACCAGCATAAACAGGAATTAAAGATATTAGCTAAAAAGTCACAAATGCATTCAGTTTTTCATTTTATGCAGCCCTTCTAATGACGAAGTTACTCAAAAGAGGGAACCATTCTGGAGATATTTGACCCCTCCCTTTTCCATCCCTGGGTGGATCCAACCGAAAAACAACAACATGTGAAGGTGACTATGAGAACTTCAATCCTGCGAATTTTCATCAAAATCCCTGCAGTGTTTTAGAAAAAGAAGCTGAAAATGTCAAAAAATGACAAAGTCGAAAAAAAATGGCAAAAACGCGTCAAAAATTTGATTTCCGAATGGAACCAAAAACAACACTTCTTCACACATCCTTCTAGATCACTCAGATGCATTCAGTTTTTCATTCTATGCAACCCTTCTGGAGAAGAAGTTTCTCAAAGTAGGGTACCCATCTGGACCTATTTGGCCCCGCCCCTTTTCCATCCCTGGGTGGATCCAACCGAAAAACAACAACACTTGTAGGGGACCATGAGTACTTCAACCCTACCAAGTTTCATCAAAATTCCTGCAGTGGTTCTGTAGAAGAAGTCGAAAATGTGAAAAGTTTACGGACGGACGGACGGACGACGGACGGTGCGCTATGACTATAGCTCACTTGAGCCACGGGCTCAGGTGAGCAAAAAACTACAATACACTTAAGATTAAGATAACTTTATCGTATGATTTTGGTGAAAAGGTCCCCGGGATTTTATCAAGTATCGTATATGTTTTACCATTCAGACAGTGTGTAGTTTCTCGTATTGGCTTGACCATCTTCTGGCGTAATCCTCAAAAAACTAGAAAGAAATTCTGTCAGAAACTTAAGGCACGATAGGGCCTCCTAAATATTCATCCCTGGGGTGAAACCGCTGAAAATCTTGAATATACATTGTCCTGGATTCGCGCATTGAATGTGAATGTTTACTTATCATCGTACATGTATAATTAATTCATGGTAAACAAAAATATCAGATAGATTAAAAAATACAAAATCGATAACTCGCACTTTTATTTCGAGAATTATGTTTTATCTAAAATATTATTTAGATCTAAATCATAAAAAAACTTAAAAGACTGGATAAATAGTTGCAAAGACATGGAATTATATTTGCATATGCGGATCTAGGCTGGGGTGTCCGAACACTGACACCCCCCCCTGGAATTTGCAAAGCATATACTATAATTACATAGGCGTAGGTTCCGGGGACTATGGCCCGCCCACCACTTTTTCATGATGATGATATACAAATAAATGTACTTGTACGTGATCAGGCTTGAATATAGAATTTCACAATCTACTCACAGATAATAGAAAACAGATATTATCTTTCTTCATTGGGCGATGACATGTGGCCCAACTCAATGCTGACATTACATTCGGTAACACCGAACACCTTCGTTTTTTGTTTTTGCGATTTGTACGTGTTCGAAGAAGAAAGTCGGTGTATATGGCAATGTTGAGTGAATTGTCGAAAGTTTAATATTAAAACTAGTGAATCCTCTTTGCCACTCAGTGACCAAAGATATTATCAAATAAATTCTCTCATTTTATTTCATGCTTGCTAAAAAAAATACCACTTTTTATGCATTTTGTATTTATTTATGTTTTTAGAAGCCTACTTTGCTTTTCACAAGCGAAAATAATTTTGTTTCAAAGTTTCCGTGTGGTGTATTGATTGCAGATTCTTCTTTATTTCCAAGCGGCATCAACCTCAAGCAAAGCAATAACATTTACTTGTTTTTTTTTAATTACAAATTTATTTGATGTCTAAATAAATTTTCGGCTTCGCTCGCCAGTCATTTCTTTATCCTTTTGGTTGTATGACAAATATGATAGCAAGTGAGACAAATCGAAGTTATAATGCCCATAATTTACTGGTTCGATTCACTCACCGAACTACTTCATATCTTTAAAATTGTATGTTCAATTAAGGGGGCGTCTGTGACCGAGTGGTTAGCGTGTTCAACTACGAATCAAAGGGTCTACAGTTCCACTCTGCGCAGGGCCACTCCGTAATTAGCCGTCCCTGTCTTTCGTATGCGACAGTAAAAACCGAGGTCCCGTGTCACAGTAGGTGTTGGCACGTTAATGAACCCTCCCTGCTCTACGGCCAGCAGTGCCGAGCATAGGGAAAATTTGTTGCCTTTCAATACCACATGGTGACGTCTCCATATGAGTAAAACATTCTTGAGTGAGACGTTTAACAAACTGCCGAAAATATCCCGGCTCGCTTCGTACGTCGAATTCATTTATCAACTTTCTACATACCTTTAGATTTATAAATTTTAAAATGATATCTCATTATACCCGGCTTGCTTCGCTCGCCTATAAATTGTTTGGATCTATACCGTCTCTGCATGATTGTATCCGTTCGCTTCAAGTGTTTACAAACTTGTATACAGGTTGTCTTCCTTATAAAAAGGACAACAAGTAAAATTATCTATGGCAGTAAACACAAATTTTTTTTCTTTTTTTCTGAGACAGGGAACAAAGCATTTTAAGAATACCCTTAGGGGAAAAAACTCCAGGTCTTTACCCCCCCCCCCCTTCCTTTGAAAATTTCTCAATCCGCCTAAGCAGGAGCCTACGCTTTCCTGGATCCCCCATCAGAGATCACTTATACAGTGAAGTGCGACAAATATGGCCTTTGATGATTAGCACTTGTAGTCTTAAAGTATGGGTTGAAAAATGAAAATTAAATGACATAGACCATCGTTTATAAGACCGGAAGCTTGAGGGTTTGAACTCAAGTAGAGACGATTTATTTCCCTCTCCTTAAAGAATGCGGAAGACAAACTTATGTCCCGTGTCAAAGTACAGAGCCCTTGATACAATACGGGATCCACATTGCTAATTGTACTGGAGTACCAATGTCAATGTTTAGAAACCTTTTGTGCTGTTCAATGGCATTTTATTTTTATGAGTTAACTTTAAGCAAAACAGAACCAAATGAAGTATAAAAAACAGATTACATATATCTGATTACATAAAATGACAGTAGTTGATTTCTTTACGATAGAGCTAAAACAATCTCTAAATTCTGACGTCATTAGTTTGATTAATCCTCTTAATATAAAAATCACAAATACCGAAGTGTCAATCGCCAAAAGAATCATTAGACATTATACAAAGAAGGTGAATACTGGACAAACACGAACCTCTGTCAATCCAGAGGTGGGATCAGGTGCCATGGAGAAGAAAGCATCTCCTGTAGTCCGGTCACATCCGCCGTGATCCCGATATCTCGATCTGGTTAATGAAGTAATAAGTAGTCAAAATCCGTTTGTAAAGAATGTCCAGTTATTAGGAATTGCATCAATGACAAAATGCGGCAAATTGAAAAAAAAACAAAACAAAAAAACCAACTATTCCAAGACCAGTTAATTATGTGGATTAGTTTGCCGTTTTACTTGTGGATGGTCAGTGGTCTCTTCCCGGGTACATTTGTAGCCGGGCTGTTTCCTCCACCGATAGAACCTGACTGCCACCTTATGACTGAAAGATTATAGAGTGTGGAGTAAAGCAACAACAACAACACACACACAAAGAATAAAAAAAAGGAAACGAAGTACTAATACTGGATGGTTGAATCGTTGTTTAACGCCCCACTCAAGAATCGTCCACTTATACAGAGACGTTACCATTACCATGTGCCAATGAAGGACGACAAATTTTGATTATTCTCGGCACTTGACCGTACAGAAGGGAGGGTTATTTAACCAGTCAACACCTACTGTTAGACGGGACCTCGTTTTTTACTGTGTCATCCGAAAGACAGGGACAGCCAACCACTGCTTTGTCTTCGGACCGCACCCCGGATCTCACGATCAGCAAAACGCTAACCACTAGGCCATTGTGGCCCCGACAACTCCTA
>JACSZP010019448.1:0-10174 GCA_016161895.1 Pinna nobilis
AATTATGACAAAAAGAGCGAAAGTTGTAGACCATACAACTTTAAATATCACCAAAATCACAAATTAGAACCCTTGACATGGACTAAATCTTTTATGTAAAGATAAACTAATTACCCAATGATACAAGACCATATTTGATTAGTTATGAATAATACAGATTATATCCATTATACTCATCTTCATGCGGACATTCAGAAACAATTAAAGCATGGTGTTGATACAAGTTTATGTGAATGTGACGATGAAAAAATCAGAAAGAAAATTCTCATTGTCTAGATACAAAAGTACAAACATATATACACCTTTACCAAGTTCTATGGTTTTTTCCTTATCTATTCTGTAGCTTCTGCGTCCGTACTTACACTAGTCTTCCTACCTATAATATGAAAATGTCAAAATTCACTTTCACGCACGTTGTATATCTTCTTCACTTTCTCACGCTTATATGCAGGTTCCTAATTCTTAACACGTGTGTATTTGCGCCGCATTCAAATGAGAAGATTAAGGTAACAAATAATAATCGATCTCATAATTCCTGTGAGAGATTTAAATAAAGAGCTGAGCATGTGAGGATCTCTTGATACATATGGTGTGATCAGGTGCCCAGGAGGAGTACATGTCTCCGGATTGGGGGACAGTCTGGGTGTAGTCTGTTTGCATGTATTTACATTACAACACTCCTGGGAGAATCACACAATGCATCATATATCACTGTCATAAATCAAGGTTGTAGTCATGCTACGTAAATGTTTTCGAGGGACAGACTCATTGTAGTACATAAACACGTATTTACATAAAACAGCACCCTTGGGAGAATCACACAAAAATCATATATCACTATCATCAATCTGTGTTGTAACCATGGTGTGACTGTTTACTTTTTAAATAAAATCGAATGTATCATATCCAGGATTTTCGAATGTTGCTATGTCTTCGTCATCTTCTCTCGAGCTTACGTCATGCATATGTAAACCACTCATGTGACTTTCAACACTCTTCCCTGTGATACCTTTTCTCTTGCTGGATAAATGAAAATGTAGAAAAAAATATGCAGAATCTTTATTTATATTCAGACTTTTAATCACATAACTAAGACGAATGGCATATTGGGTCCTCCGTGGCCGAGTGGTTAGCGTCTTCGACTTCGGGTCAGGGGTCAGGGGTTCGATTTCCAAAGCGCCACTCCGCGGTTGGCCGTCCCTGTCTTTCTTATGAGACAGTAAAAACCGAGGTCCCGTATCACAGTAGGTGTTGGCACGTTAAAAAAAACCCTGCTTCACGGCCAGCAGTGCCGAGCACAGGCAAAATTTGTCGCCTTTCACCGGCACACGGTGACGTCTCCATATGAGTGAAATATTCTTGAGTGGGACGTTAAACAACAACGCCAGAACAATGGCATATTCTTAGAGCTGCGTTTTTATAATAATAATGGTCATTGATATTATTCAAACAAACTTTATTCAACTAAACTTGCAATGCTGAGTATACGTGTTCCAGGAGAAAAATATAGACAGAAATGACGTAATCAACACGTGATCAAGAAAAAAAAATTAGACAGAAATGACGTAATCAACTTACCGTCGTCTGACAATAAAAGCCAGTATTACAACTATTGCTGTTATAACAACAACTGCAGACACAACACCAGCAACTACAGCTGTGTTATCCTGAAAAGACACATCGAGAGATCATGGACAATCGTCAGTACAAATGGTTATATTTTTGATGAACATGAAATATGACATCTTTTCAAGAACATAGATAAAAATGGGGAGGGGCGAGTTTAGGTGTTCCGGCAGGGTAAGCATCTCCTACTTCACGCGCGGCACCTGTTTTGTCATCCGTTTAACAACATCTGGAATAAATGATACCCAGTGATAGTCTTGAAACTTGACTTCATGCAGGTTCAAATCAATCATGTGACTTATAATACCAAATTATATCAGTTTCAGATGCATATTTTCATTCCATATTTCATCCAAAATTAAAGTTTATTCGCTATATAAAAATGCAAGTGTGATTTATGTATTATCTTATTACAGGAAGTCTGTGTGCTATAAAAAGTGTCGTTTAGGAAAATATCAATTGTCACGTGAGTACCTTTGACTGACTTGGACTGGAATATTCTTTTAGGTTGAGTGAACTTAATGCCGAAGTAGCCGCCCTTCGAACATTCTCCTCTTTTAAGTGACAATTTTGACACGAGACGGAAAAAACAAGTTCTGTAACTTGCTCCCTGCAAAAACAAAACCCATTAAAAATAAAGAAAAACGGCAACTAAAGGAAAGTTGCAGATTTAGACGAACCTTTAAAAACTGAGGCTATATGAAGGTGTTAGCACGATAAAGATATCTCGTATTTTGATACTCTTTAGTGTTGAACAGATACTCGAGTACATCATAAGGGGGTGTTTTCATAAAAGTGGAAGATTCTAGATTTAGACGTTAATAACAGTAGAAATAACAGTAAAGAACAACAAATACAGCAACGCGTTCCCCATATATTAAATGCATGACACCATATTTGAAAAGAAATAGCAAATTTCAAATCGTTTCAATGTTGGATGTCAGATTTTGGAAAATAAGGAGTTAGAACCCGATGGCTTTGACATAATTAATTTAATCTTACCCGTTCTTTTCTGTCGCAATATTTGAAGATTTTACTATAATTTGTAAATGTTCATCACTAGTCATCTTGCTGGACTCCATGAGGTAGGCCTTAATTTTGTTAACGATTTCCATTACATTCTTCTTTGTATTGCCGACGATTGTCAATGATGAGAGAAATTTTCTTACTAGAATTTAAAAAAAAGCATAGTGATAAGAAAACGGTAGATCTACACAGAACGTATATTCAAAGTGTGATAAAGTAAATAGTTTGGTATATCGATTCATTACTAAGCATATGACGTTGAGACTTTACATTAAAGATTAGTTTTTAGAACAAAATGTTGTGTATATAAAGTTTAGGTATTGCTATTTCCCCGAATACAATTAATTTCTTAAATGTTTCATTAACACACCATTAGGCATAACTGAGGGGATCTTCTGGCCGAGTGGCTAGTACATTACTCTACTTCACGTAGCTTCTCATTGCTGGTTCGCAACCTTCTTCCCTTGGTTTCTACTATGTTTGTCCGTTTACTTGTAGAAGTTTAAAATGTTTGACCGAATACACAGTAATTAAGACTTCTCCTTCAACCTAACAAACTGGACTATGTAACTGAAAAGGTGTTATAACGGGCATAACATCGACCATTTACCTATACAAAACAAACATGAATGCACACGGCCTGAAAAAAAAACCAACAAGGCTGGAGGGAAGTATATGATAGTTCAGAAGACTAAAGTCTGAATAATTTACCTGGATATTCTGTACTTGTATGAGCTGTCATAGTTTTGTCATTGTCATGTTTTGTATGTACTATATCAGAATGTTGCGTTGGCTGCATCACTGTCCTTGTTGATCCGACAATCACAGTGCTTTGTTCCGGTTTACTGCCCGAGGATGACCTTTTTATCGGCGTAGTGATCTGTACAGGGATAAGACTTTTACTCGAGACCACTGTTGTTTTATCTACTAGTGTAGTAGGATATATAGATCGTATTTTACTCTGAAATTCCTCGGATACTGTAGTTGACATATAGCCTTTTGGATATAATTTAGTACTGGTGCTATAATGATTGCTGCTTTGTAGATAAGTTTTCAAATTTGTGACTGACGGCTGAGTGATAATTGGGCCTGGTGAAATTGTGGTAAAAGATGGTGTCGGACGTATGTAGATCTTAGTAGCTGCACTTGTTTGTTCTTGTTCTGAAAACACTGTTGAAGTTATCGTCAATTTGACGTCAATTGAAGCCGATGGCGACGACGAAAAAATTGTCGATGAAGATAATGATGATTTAGTGATACTTTGAGTGGGAAGTACTGATATTTCAGACGACCTGCTCGGGTTGTTATGATTGGCTTTAGTATCATATGAGGATGTGATTAGGGAGGACATTTGTATTTCACTACTAGGAAACTTCGAGATCGTTGTATATGTTAAGCACGACGCACCAGTACAAATGTCATTTTTAACATCACACTTTTCCCCACTGTATCCCGTGTTGCATACACACATTGCAGAATTCACTCCATCGACGCAATAGCCTTCTACACATTTATAATTCTTACAATCATCAATATTTACTTCACAGTTCTTGCCTGTGAAACCTACATTACACATGCACGTGTAATTATTCAAACCATCAACACACGTTCCATGTTTGCATGGTGCCTCACCACAGTCGTCGATATTAACATCACAGTTTTTCCCCGAGAAGCCAGTGTCACATTTGCAGTTATAGCTATTTTCAAGGTTTACACATTTCCCGTTCATACATGGCGAACTTTTACACTCGTCAATATTTGTGTTGCAGGTTTTCCCGGTAAATCCTGGATTGCACCTGCATTTATAGCTGTTCACTCCATCCACACAAGACCCATGTGCACAAGGTGAACTTTGACACTCGTCAATGTCATTGTTGCAGGTTTCCCCTGTAAATCCTGGATTGCACATACATTTATAGCTATTTATACCATCAACACATGTTCCATGTTTGCAGGGTGCATTAGTGCAGTCATTGATATTAACATCACAGTTTTTCCCCGAGAAGCCAGTGTCACATTTGCAGTAATAGCTATTTTCAAGATTTACACAATGTCCCTTTAAACATGGCGAACTTTGGCACTCGTCAATATCTGTGTTGCAGTTTCCCCCGGTAAACCCAGGATTACACACGCATCGATAGCTATTTATACCATCAACACATGTTCCATGTTTGCAGGGTGCATCCGTGCAGTCATTTATATTAACATCACAGTTTTTCCCCGAGTAGCCAGTGTCACATTTGCAGTTGTAGCTATTTTCAAGATTTACACAATGTCCCTTTAAACATGGCGAACTTTGGCACTCGTCAACATCTGTGTTGCAGTTTCCCCCGGTAAACCCTTTATTACACACGCATCGATAGCTATCTATACCATCAACACACGTTCCATGTTTGCATGGTGCCTCACCACAGTCGTCGATATTAACATCACAGTTTTTCCCCGAGAAGCCAGTATCACATTTGCAGCTATAGCTATTTTCAAGGTTTACACATTTCCCGTTCATACATGGCGAACTTTTACACTCGTCAATATTTGTGTTGCAGGTTTTTCCGGTAAATCCTGGATTGCACCTGCATTTATAGCTGTTCACTCCATCCACACAAGACCCATGTGCACAAGGTGAACTTTGACACTCGTCAATGTCATTGTTGCAGTTTTCCCCGGTAAACCCAGGATTACACACGCATCGATAGCTATTTAAACCATCAACACACGTCCCATGTATGCAGGGTGCACCAGTGCAGTCATTGATATTAACATCACAGTTTTTCCCCGAGTAGCCAGTGTCACATTTGCAGTTGTAGCTATTTTCAAGGTTAACACATTTTCCGTTCATACATGGCGAACTTTTACACTCGTCAATGTCAATACTGCAGATTTTGCCGGTAAATCCTGGATTGCACGCGCATGTATAGCTATTTATATGATCTATACAGGTTCCATGAATGCATGATGAATTAAAGCAGTCATCTATATTAATTTCACAATTTCTCCCCGAAAAGCCAGTATTACACATGCAGCTATACTTATTGATAAGATTCACACAGTTTCCGTTAACACATGGAGTACTGAGACACCCGTCTAAGTCCTTATCACAGTTCACTCCTGTAAATCCAGGATTACAGGTGCATCTGTATGTATTTATACCATCTATACAAGACCCATTTGCACAAGGCAAACTTGCGCAGTCGTCAATATCTTTATCACAGCGTCTTCCAGTAAATCCTGGACTGCATATACATCTATAGTCATTTAAACCATTCACGCATGATCCATTTACACAAGGCGAACTGTGACAAATGTTAATCTCTGTATCGCATGTTGTTCCTGTAAATCCTTGATTACACGTGCATTTGTAGCTATTTACACCATCTACACACGAACCATTTTTACACGGCGAACTAGCACAATCGTCAATATTTTCTTGGCAACTAACTCCCGAAAAGCCGGGAACACATTTACATCTATAACCATTGACAAGATTGGTACAGCTTCCATGGACACACGGAACGCTAAGGCATTCATCAATGTCTGTATCGCATGTTCTTCCAGTAAATCCTGGATTGCACGTGCATGTGTAAGCATTTATTCCATCTACACATGAACCATGATTGCATGATGCATTCGAACAGTCGTCAATATTTACTTCACAATTCTTTCCCGAAAAGCCAGCGTTACAATTACAGCTATACCTATCGATAAGATTCATACAATTGCCGTAGACACATGGTGAACTCTGACACTCGTCAATATTTGTTTCGCAGTTCACTCCGGTAAATCCTGGACTGCACATGCATTTGTAAGAATTTATTCCATCTATACACGAGCCATTCACACACGGTGAACTCTGACACTCGTCAATATTCGTTTCACAGTTCACTCCGGTAAATTCTGGACTGCACATACATTTGTAAGAATTTATTCCATCCGTACACGAGCCGTTTACACACGGTGAACTGTTGCACTCATCAATATTAATTTCGCAGTGCGTCCCTGTAAATCCTAGATAACATGTGCATTTGTAAGCATTTATTTCATCTATACATGTTCCATTTATACAAGGTGAACTGAGACACTCGTCAATGTTGGTTTTACATGAAGTTCCTGTAAATCCTGGTTTACAGTTATGTATAGCTGTTTCACACCTACTGCCTGTATACCCTGTACAAAAAAGCAGAAATTGTACATGAGTCAAAAATAACACACACTGTCGAAATAAATGCAACGTTACTTCTTGAAAGAAACTAGAGCTGTCGGGATTAAATGACTGATCGACCCATACGGACTAATTCTTTCGCTTAGTCACGCAGGAAGCTGAAATTGGAATTACGAAAAAGAAAAATGTCGGTGCTACTAATACTCTTACTTAGTTTTACATACCTATTCACTCACTACCAGAATATATTTGATGAACCACAAGTGCGACAGATGCACCATAGAAATCAAACCAGAAGGCACCCCTCCTCTGTTGAAGCGTTGTTGAAACCCATCCAGTCTTTTTATTATTATTATTTTCATCTCAGAAAATAAGATTCTCAAAGGTACCCATTGGCCAAGGTTCGTTATGTTTTAATAAGATAGAGTCACGTGAGTTTTACAGGTAATATAAGAAAAATATGAACTGAGAGAAGTCTTAATTTAGTTCCATTGCGTCTCTTGCTAAAGGATGTTTGTCACATTTAGTACTAATGACATGTTACTCCCTGAAACTCGGTAAATACTGCTTTCAGCCTAATAAATTTACAAAGATAACGAATGTGTGCGAATGTTTACCTACAAGCTAAAGGTCTTAATGTGTCTTTTTTTATTTAATTTCGAGTTTCTTTTGAATAACGCATCGATTTAATCACCTTTTCAGAATTAGATAACTACCTGTACATGTTTGTGTTTATGTCAAATGATAAGTGGTGTAGGAAGCAAATAAAAATGGAAAGGACCAAAACCAAGAATTCTAATGTAGGATTCAAAACCACTTTTGTGCGCAAATATATTTTTAAAAAGTTTTAAAATGATCTCGATTATGCAATACACAAAAAAAATATATACAAAAATAGTATCTACCAGTTTAAAAGGGGCATTCAAAATTCAATAAATCAACGACAAACAATACCGTTGCCAAAACAAATGATAATCATGTACGTGCTATATTATGTAAATTATTTTCAATTCAAGGGATTATTGGCTGAACATATTGGCAAAGAATTCTTGTGGCGGCTAGCGTCTACCCAGGTTGAAACGCCTGTGATTATGACATGTACTTACCATGACGACATACCATGTTCCCAGTGTTGTCGCACATTATATTGCCCGATTCCTTACAATGCTTCCCGCAGTTTGTCCCGTAGTATGTCTGCTTGCAAACCTTCGTTCCATTCGATATACAAAGTTGGTTTTGGTTTGCGGGAACGCAATGGATGCTACAGTTATTTCCGTAGTACTGTGATTGGCACAGCAGTGTACCACTGGTTGTACATACTTTATGTCCTTCCGCTTTACAAAATGTTTTGCATCCGCTTCCGTAATAATCCCTTTTACACACCATATTACCATGAGAATCGCAAACAAAGTTTCCAGAAGGCTTGCATTCGATTGTAATTGAAAATGTAATCCTGAAATTGGATCAATTAAAAATCATTCAGTAAAAACTGGTAAACAGTGTATCAAAATCACAAAAATATGAAAGCCACACTTCTGGTAAATTAAATTTAAGTTAATAGAATAGACCCTTGAACTGTAAATGCGGTCCTGTGACTTTTGTTGGCATAGTGATATAGATACCCGTAATGAAAAAGACGTATTAATATTATCTGATTTAATGTTGACATCGTTTTCCGTTCCTGTTTGCAAGGAATTTTGCAAAAGAATAAGGAAGAAAAATTCAGTGTGAAAGCTTCAACATAAAAAAAAACGTGGAGCAGCAAAGTACCATAAATGCTGGGAGTATCATTCTGCAGGGTGACTTGAGGTCGGTAGATATACACCCTATCGGATATGTAGATAATGTACTAGGCCGGAAGTAGAAATTATATTGTCCCTATTTGATCTGCAAGGTTACGTTATATTACAATACGGATATTTTTAATTGTTCCGCAGATTGAGGAAGTGGTCCGTGTAAGTAAAAATAAAAGTTTAAACTTTAGGCCTATTTATTTTACAACGTTTAACAAAAAAGTTTAATTAACGTGTATTAATGACTCTCGTTCGCTCTGATCTCGGTGTGCTTGGGTCCTTGCTGTGGAAGGAAACCGGAGTACCCGAAGAAAACCCAAGTGTCCGAGTTGGCGACCGCCGTGCCACCTCACCTACTATCTAGGTAGATCTGAGGATCGAACTCGGGTCGCATTGGTGAGAAGCGAGAGAGCTAGCAACTACGCTATTTGGATTACCCAGCTAAAAATAGATTTTTACATACATGTATATGAATGTTTTCTGAAAAGTTTGTTGATTTCATTGTCATAAATGGATATGTTTGATGAACTCACTTATTCAGCATGATTTTATAATTCTTAAGAAAGAAAATATGACTGATCAAAATATAATGCATACCTTAGATTATGAGATCCTTTGGATGTAGTAGCTGTGGATATATTTGTGGGTGTCCCGGTATATATGTAAGAGACTGTACCCAGGTCACCATTACCAAATGCAACATCATAGTCCTTTATGTGAATAGACAATGAGTACGGATTCTGTAAACAGAAACAGATATTGCACTTAATGCTAAAAGGAATTCTTGCATTTTAACAGCAGAAGCAATGCAGCAATGCGTTAGCTCTTTAAAATTCATAGGGAAAATTTTCACGACAGACATTTCGTTTAATGACAACATATTTGAGAAATGACACAGTCGTGTATCGAGTCAAATAAATCACAAACGAAAAGTTTTGGAAATATGCCAAAATTTCACACTGCAGAGAATTTCATTAATGTTTGGAAAAAACCCACAAGGATGTTCACAGATTTCAAATATAAAATTACATGAAGAGTTAATTAAAGAAAACAGGTCGTCTCTTGTGAAAGAAACGCACATGTAGGAACGTCTGAGTTTCTGACCCCGGAAAATCCACAAAACTTCTTGGAATTATTTCATAGTCGAAAGTACTTTTTAATTTAATGTCTTAATCAAGCTTGCCGGAGGAATTGATAACACAAATGAGGTATCCTACTTTCCCCCCTCCATCTTCCTGACCGACAAAATAAAAAAATCAACTTACCCACTTTGGGATAATCCAGGTAAACCTGCTTGGTACATTGATATGGTCAGCGAATTTAAAACTGCGCGCATCATTAACTCTTTGATTTTCGTCTCCTCCGTAACATTTACTGCAAATTTAAGTAAATAAATAAATTTTCAGTTTTCATTTTACATCATTTTATTCGTAGGATACAGTGTCTTAACGTTTCGTTTATACAACAAAGGGAACTTTGTATAGAAAACATATCATGTCACTCATGCAACAAAGACAACTTAATTCTCCATTCGTGTATAACCCTGCTGGCCACGTTATAACTGGTGACC
>JACSZP010019449.1:3165-14743 GCA_016161895.1 Pinna nobilis
TGCTCTAGAACATCATATCAGCTGAGAGATGTATACTTCATATGCAGGTGCTGCTAGAATATTGCTGTTTAAAAAAGGAAAGTTCACAATATGGAAATTGAAGTCATATATTTTATCGTAAAGTTTTGATCTACGCTGTCCTTTATTGTCAACCTTCAGGCGTAGATCAAGGTATGAGGCAGACCTGGCAGTTTCCTTGGTGTCCTTTATTGCGAACTGACTCATTTGGATAAATGCGATCAAATAGTCACACAATTTGGAATTATCCAATGAAAGAAACGTGAAGTTTCATGATCGGGCCAAGTTTTTGACCTTATTCTTTAAAAGCCCATGTATAAAATTAGCCTCATAAGAATAGAGGTACACGTTGGGATGGCGACAGTCTGTTGAAAAACCCGTCCACCGAACAACAAATATGTTGTTAATAAAAAAAAAATCAAGCTCTCTGATGATGCCATTTTCAGAGAACTTTTTGATAAAATGAGAGTGGTTTTTGACAAATTGCAGTTTAACCCTCCTTTGAAAGAGATATTTGAATCTACATTCGCTATTCTTTCTGACAAAACAAAGCTTAACTAATTCTTTTATCTTCTCTTTTAGTATAGAATGGGAATGGTTGTATACAGAGTTAAAAAGTCGATTTTTAACTGGTCATGTTCTTACTTTTAATGCATTTATGTCAGCTAATCATGACAATTTGGTAGAAGGGTGCTCATAACTTAAGACCGGAAGTACAAATCCCGGCTGGTACGTCATGGGTAGTTTTTTGCCTTTTCGATGAAGCAGAATAATTTTGCATGTTGAAGCTCTCACACTGTACAGAATAGAGTCCGAAGCAGAGTCCTGACTTGTTAAGTCTTCATCGGGTTGATACCCGCCGTTTCTAAGATATAACTGACGTGGTATTGAATAAATGAAACGACTATAAATTCAAGTTAACAATGAAACAGGCAACTTAATGTAATAATTGATGGGAAAATGTATAGACCATATTATATCCTACAATGTAGCAGTATATATCTGTTATTCTTTTAGGTTGACAGATCACCATGCGGATCCGGTGTAACGGCCAGAATCGCACAGCAAGTCCACAGAGGTCACGTTAAACTAGGACAAAAGAGGACATTTGTAGGACCCGCAAAATCACAGTTCGTCGCGCAGGCCGTCAAGGAAGTGACGTACGGGAAGTATGAACATGCTGTGGTGGTGGAAGTGTCTGGAAAGGGCTATTATACAGGTAGCGCTGTATACACAGCTGAAGACGATGACGAGATAGGGAGAGGATTCTTGCTGTGTTGAAGCACTATCATCTTCATTAATTTTTATCAGGATTTTCTGTAAAGAAATGTGTGTTATTGCAGATAATCTACAAAATACGTACAACGACTGCGATTTGGGGTAGAAGTCTTACTGCAAATTGGGGATTCATATTTTACATTAAAGTTAGTTTTGATACTGACACAGGCTACATCAACATTTATTTAACGGAGACATGTTGACTATTAGCAGGCGGTAAAACACGATGTACAAATTGATGTGCATTTATGTAAATGTGTTGTATTCTGTTACAACATAGTATTTTATAATAATGAATGCTTGTCTTTGGATGCCAAGAAAAAGTGAGGCAATCACAAATGTATATTCTAATTTATATAATCTTACCGAAAGTAAATGTGAGCGGGAAGTAACATTATTCAATTATAACATTGTATTTTGTATTGTATTTTTGTTTAACGTCCCACTCAGGAATGACGTCGCCGTGTGCCGATGAAGGGCGATACGTTTTGCCTACGCTCGGCATTTATAGTCGTAGAGTAGGGGGGGGGGTCTTTATCAAGCCGACACCCACTGTGAGATGGGACCTCGGTTTTAACTGTCTCATCCGAGAGACGGAGACAGTCAGCCGCGACATGGCTTGAATTCTAACCTTTGAACTCTTGATCAGGTGACGCACGCTAACCACTAGGCCACAATGGTCCTAACATTGTGTATATTGTCATTCTTTCGGAGTAATTGATAATCATGATTAATTTTAGATGCTTGATATTTCTACAAACATTAAATCACTGATTCAGTAAATATGTCCATTTGTTCAGTTTGACGTGAGGTTACCGCTTTGGCACAAATTGATCAAATGAAAAGGACTGATGATTAATGAACCTTACTATTCAAAAGATTTGTGAACAATGCATCAGAAAGTAGGTGAAAGACCTTTATAATCTCTGTAAAGTAACACACAGAGAGAGATGGGGTCATCTTAAAGAGACCGCATTATCAACAACGGCTGAATGTATACACATTGCAACCAAACAAAATATCATTACTTTATTTTTGTAAGCGTATGGCACTGCATTAGTTAGATTAACATAAGCGTGTATCTAGTGTAACTAAAGTGTGGGAGCCGGACTCATGAGAAGAGAGAGTTACAGTGTGTTAAGAAATGTGTTTCGAACAAACGTAGTACGCATTCTGGGGTTGCATTTAAAAGAGACACAACGTATAAATGCTGTATGTTAGAGCAGATGATGGGATAATTTAAACAAAGTGACTTTCAGTTTACCTAGAACATATTCTGAACATTTAAATCTCACATTTAATTCATCTTTTCCTTTTGTTGTCTTTCTCTGGTTTCTCAAACTAGATATATTTTAGATTTTATTTTATCGAAACCAATTTCGTATGTTAAAGTATTAAAAGCTACCTAGTTAGACCTTACTAAAGGGATGGCTTCTCAGACCCATGTGGCACAGTTTCTCACATGGTCTTAAAAATATAATGGTTTCACTTACACTACCTCGATTTGGCAACATTGAGGTTTTAATTAAAGTAATCTAAGTTCTGATGTGTCGCATTGTACAATAATATATGGAAACTACAAAACCAAGTAGACACTCACACCGGGCGAGAAGAGTACCTAAACCACACCGAGCTTCTGTGTAAGAAAAAGGTACCAAGTAGACAATGACAACCGATGACAATAAAGAACTTAATCAACCCAACTTCTTCACAAGGACTCGAAGTATGTAGGTGGGTAATGAATTTTAAGAACAACGAAAAACGCTATCAACCCGGTTACTGCCGAGCAGGTTGACAATCATTCTCGATGACAACAAAGAGCCCTGTTAACTCGAGTTTCTGTAGGAAGAAATGTAGGAAATTTGTAGGTAGACAGTGTAATTCTTGACATCAAAGAACACAAACAACTTTCCCGCACATGGAAGTGACATAGGTACATGTAGGTAGGACATAACGCTTTGACGTCAACAAGGAACGTCATCAACTTAACCTGCTATACAAAGATAAAGATTTCCATCAGCTTCACTTGTCGTAGTAAAAGTGACGTAGATGGGTACAGAGACATATCTGTATTATATGTCTCTGATGGGTAAACACTAGCAAAACGCCATCAAACCGAACTTCGGCACAAACACAATGCATAGGTAGCGAAAAGACAGAAAGGTTTGGTGACAACGGAGAAAGCTACCGAGTTGAGCTGTGAAAGCAATCGACAAAGGTTTTAGGTAGACCAAGAGTATTGTCGACCTCGAAAAACGGTATCAACCCAAGTTTCTGGGCAAGGAAATGACAGTGCGTTTTGCGACAATAAAGAACATCATCAACCAGACTTCCACACAAGGAAGCGACAAAGGCAATGAATATTGCCATGGCGCCAGGCAACAACGAAGGCCGCCACAAATCCTAGTTTCTCTATCGAGAAACAACATAGCTAGGTAATGGAACAATACTACAATGCGAACACCGCCGTCGACGAAAAATCCTCAGTTCTAAAGACAAGATAAACATTGGTGGGTAGACCAAAGTAGAAATGTTCATTTCACGTTCTATACACAGGAACCCCGACACCAAGATCATGCTGATGAGCACCTTGGAATTTGTTTCATTATCATAATCTCATATTGCATGGCATCAGAATGACACACCTTTCTTAATTATATATCAGCTTATTTTCAATTACTCGTGAACTCTAATGGTTTAGCCTAGTGATTCATTATCACAAGTTAGTTCAAATCACGTGGTTTTACCTGAAACGAATGTAGTTTTGTATTACAATATGTTTCACCGATTAAATGGTGAAGGGGTGTTCATGTATATCTAGGTCATAAACCTAGTTTTAATCTAGATTTTCAAAGAAAGTGTCTCGTTGAAATAAACTGTCAACTTATAATGTATACACCTCGATATATTGACGTAATTTCACTTTGATGTCTTTTCTCTCCTGAAAATTTATCTTGTTCACCGGAACTACATATTACACCCACTTTACGCACTTGTTTACTTGATATAATGTTCATCTGATTAAAAAATATATTTATTTTTTAAATTTTAATTTTTGAATCAAATGTTCGTTTAGTTGCTAATGTAAATACGATCTTCAATTTATGCAAATTATTTACCCTTTCTTACGAAGATCTAGTTTAACCCATGTCGATGTCAAAACTTATGAGATATGTCAAAAACCAATAAATCTTTGTGCAAATCTCGCAAATTACCAATGAGAATATGTAAAACACAGAAGACGGTCAAAACAAGGCTATACGATTAAACCTCTTTTTTTGACTTCGTCAGCTCTGCATGCGACATAGCATCGGGACGGGGCATATTGGATTTCGAATTTTAAAGAGATTGGTTGGATTGAGGTTTTGGTTCTTGTTGAATGAAAGGTTTTTTTTTCTTAAGATTATTGCACCGTATAACATTTAAAGTTATTGCTTACAATTTGAAAAATAGGACAAAGATTAAATTGAGTCCATTAGCAGATACAGTAGCTATGTCTAACCACTAGTTATTACAGTGGAACATACTAATATGGAACCCTGATATACCGAAATCTCGCTTAATTTGAAATGTATATGGGCCCATTTATTTTGAAAACCCTCTTTATATGAGGGAAAAAATTCATCTCTTTTCGGTGTGGATTTATACGGAATATATACGGGTTCAACTGTAAACTATAAATTATTGTCATTGTAACAGTTTTCCGAGCAAACAGCCTGTTTGGCCGACTTAATAGAAAAAACTAAATTGAAGATAGGATTTGAATTAGACAAAATCTCATTGATAGTCACGCGTATCAAGTATAATTTTATATGCTCTCTGACTTTTGAATAATAATGTTCACTACTACTTTATCTTATATTAATAGCAGTGTCCTGTAAATTGAGACATCGGTTAACCCTCTCTAAGTGGTCTGGATAATATTTCTTGCACTAAATATTCAACTTATGAGCTGAATACAAGAATACAAGAGTTTATCACAAATTACGGGCATCGTTCACATGCCGACAAATATGTCGTCTGCCACGGTCACCAAGATTGTTACAACTGAAATGCATACGGGTGGACAACCACTACGAATAGTTGAAGATGGTTACCCCAATCTGGAAGGAGAAACTATTCTGGACAAAAGAAGATATGGACGCGACAAGCTTGATCATCTACGTAAACTTTTAATGTTTGAGCCACGTGGTCACTTCGATATGTACGGAATTTTACTTGTATCGCCAGATTTACCCGGAGCGGACGTCGGCGCTATATTCATGCACAACGAAGGCTATAGCTCTATGTGTGGAGAAACAATTTATCAAAAATCCTAAAAGTCCGGAGACTAAGGTCGGGATACAGTGTCCGTGTGGTCTGGTGGAGGCGTTTGTTGAATATGACAACACCACGGGAAAGACCGGTGCTGTTAGATTCCACAGCGTCCCAGCTTTTGTTTATGCCACAGGTATAGTTTGTTATTAATTATGTAACATTGTAGAGGATTTTTTTTTAAATTCTTGTAATTGATGTAAGTGTTCGTTAGAAACAATTTCACAGCTAATCTTGGTTCAATTGAAACAGTAATGAGGTTAACTGAACGACACTTTTTCGTATCACATTGATTCAAATCAATTCATCAGCAATTCATGTACGAAAAGCCACGTTTTTTTTATTCTTTATTCGTTTTCAGTATTTTTACAGTTACATCAAATTGCAAATTACATGTATCACATTTAATAGACAGTTGTACAACACTACACATTCACACACTCATCCAAAAGCCACGTTTTTGTATAACCATGTATTGCTTTTCTGATCATGAAGTAGCTACCGAACGGAAGCAGTTACCCATCGATCAAGGATAGGGGTATAAGGAATATCATTTTGTGATTTTGTTTTCAAATCGGTTGTCTGTTGTTACATTTGTAGGCGGAGACAGAAACAAAAACTTACAAAATACAATTAGGTCTACCCTGTCCTTGACCGTTCTGTAACTGAGTTGTAAGAGGTCGTTTGTGGTAAAAAAAAAATGAAAAGGTTAATAAAAATGAAATATTTAAGTTCACTTTTACACTTTTATTGACAAAGCAACCTTGAAAATAAACTTTCTTCGCTGGAATTAATTTCAGATGTCACTGTCAGCGTACAAGGATTTGGAGACATAACTGTGGACATTATCTACAGTGGCGCCTTCTATGCACTTGTTCCAGCGAACAGTTATGGATACAACCTAGATATTACACCTGTCCAGACACGTAGGGATGTCGCGGGCTCCACAACAGGTAAAGATCATTATTTACGAAATATAGCATGTGAAATAAAGGTATTGGTCTTTATTTTGTTTTTTTGAGTTGCCACCACTATAGCGCGACACGGCTCTATATTGTTCGCCCTGTTCGTACGCTTAAATCCGTCTCGCTGTTGAGGACACAGTCATATTTACGTCATATCTTTAAGATCAGTCATTGTATAAGGAAAATGGGCAAAATGGGAATATCGTATACATTAGATGCTTCACATCCCCATTCCCTGTTCACTTTTTACGTCAAAGCTGAGCAAATGGAATTTTGACATGTGCTCGAAATGGTGGGTTAACGATCAATGAGTGTTCTTTCATATCACCAGCATCTTATATTACCTTGATTGTTTTTTTTCTCTCTCAGATGAATTGAGAAAGAAGTTCAAATTGGAACATCCTGAGAGCGAGGACCTAGCTTTCATATATGGCACAATATTAACAGACGGGAAGGATGCATATTCTGCAAGTCCTTCTGCTACCATGTGCGTCTACGCCGAAAGAATGGTACGGAAAAACACTGAAACTACAATAGAATCCACTGAAAATCTTAAGAAAATATATAAAGATTTTTTTTCTGTATCATCTTTGAACGCACTTGCTAAGTCACAACGTTAAGATATATGTCATCTAGACACAGCAAGGTAAATTTGTCATGTTTGTTTGGATTTCATGATTTAGGCTTGTACAAAACAATCCACAGTGAGTTAAAATTTTTATTTATTATGTTTAATGAGATTTAAAAACTTAATATATCAGTGTATATTAGAGATACTGATAGCACAAAATCAACCCCACTTTTTGTTTGCCTTTTCATGAACCGTTGGTCTATGCAAAATCATACAACGTTTTGGTTATATCACTTATTAAGTTTCTTGTTGATGACATTCCAATACTCAGAGTCTAAATAAGTGGTTTTCAATCTAAAAAAAAAAATCAAAACAATTAGCGATAGCTTATGTGGCCAAATAGTCAATGAAGTAAATTTAAATCTTAAATTCCTCAATGATTGTGGTCGTGTTTTCCAAATGAAATAGAAAACCGATTTTAAAAAGAAATGAATGATTCAAAGGATAAATTCTAAAACAGAGTTAAAACTTGAAAATTTCATAAGTTGATGGTCCAAAGTTTTCAAGATATAGCTGACATGGTATCAAATAAAATAAATTACCAAATTCATATTCACGGTAAATGTGTAATTTTTTTATGAGAAAATACATACAAATAGGTATAGACCATATTACGTAGTATATTTGTTGCCTTTCTAGGTTGATAGATCACCATGCGGATCTGGTGTAACGGCCAGAATTGCACAGCAAGTCCACAGAGGTCACATCAAACTAGGACAAAAGAGGACATTTGTAGGACCCGCAAAATCACAGTTCGTCGCGCAGGCCGTCAAGGAAGTGACGTACGGGAAGTATGAACATGCTGTGGTGGTGGAAGTGTCTGGAAAGGGCTATTATACAGGTAGCGCTGTATACACGGCTGAAGAGGATGATGAAATAGGGAAAGGATTGTCGGGACCCTATTCAGGGGTTTTAATTAAGAAAATTGCATTATTACAGCTAATAAACCAAATAATTCATTCCACAGAAATTACTTGGGTCTAGAGTTTAACTACAAGAAGAGGATTTATGATCACCAAGCTAAATGTAGATAATCTGAATTCTGCCACAGGATACATCTACATTTTCCTAGACTAGACTGAAGAAATATCACACCACAAAGATTCAATATAAGCTTTGATTTATCAGACATAATATTGTATCATTTTATGGTATAGTAAAAATATATATGTACATTTTGAAAGCAAAGATAAAGAGCAATGAACAAAAACGTCACTTTTAAATCATTTTATTTTACTGAAAATGACAACCAGAGATGGCCATATCTATCTTAGTAGCACATATATACGACATTCTTTTGAGATATGTCTCACATTTATATCATCATCGTGATTGGTTTAAGTAATTAAACCCAGATATTCCGTGTCACAATAAGTTTTGGTGCCTTAAGTAATCATCACTCTTCAACTGCCGTAAGTATCAATTATAGGCTAAATTTATCAACACATGGTGACATATCCATATGAGTGAACGATTCCAGAGTTGGACATTACAAGTTGCTAAACCCGTTTACATATGCAGAATCGTTGGTATATATGGTCATTATATTTAGTTCGAGTTAAAGAAATTGTCGGAGGAAAAAAAATGTTGATGCTATTATATATGAGGTAATTGTAATGGCATACCCACTCCTAGGATGAGCAGTTCCACCATTATCAATATAATCTAGATCAAACATGCTAAATAGCCACTTACTGGACAAAAAATAAACATGGCGGTTTCCCCCTGCTGTGTGACGTTTTAGGGGTACCTTGATAATGATAACAGAACTGCAGCTGGACGTTATATTAACAACTGTTTACATTCGTGTATATGATATTTACCATGCCGTAATGTCAAGCAAAATATTGTACTTTTAAAAGAGGACAACGTATTTTCTGCCTTCAACATAACCGATCCTGAGGAAAAACTACAATCTAATTTTGCTTGTTCGATCCATAACCTTGGATGGTCAACAAAATAGTTGGTCAGAAACACTATAAAGATTATTTCATAGCTGCTTTTAAAAAGATTTACAGGTAATTTACAATTTTATTCAATGTTTTCTCTTTTCCCAAAGAAGTGGGAGCATGGGTAAATAATTTAACTTATTATTATTACTTATCATTTAACTCGCCCCCGGTTTTTCATTGGGGTTCGTGTTACACTATTTTTAGTTATAAGTGTATTTCTGTTAGGTTTTTTCTGTCGTTGACTTATTCTATTTGGAATGCCCCTTGGTATCTTCTATTTCACCCATTTTATTAATGAAATATCCTTAAGTCAGAAATAAAAGAATAATTGAATAAAATAAAACAACAACAATAAACAGTCATAGTCGGTCTACAACCTTTGATGGCATAGATTCTGAATTGGTTATTACATGTATAAATATGAATAATTAAATATAGTGCCGATGCACTAGCTTACGTTAAGAATTGCGGGAGAGCTAAGTCATAAATGTCAGGAAGTTTTATTTCTCTGCTATGACAGCTAGTACGACAAAACTTACACTTGTGGTGTACAGATATGTGCAAAGACTGTAAGTAATTTCACATATATTTTTGTGTAGTACATAAATAAAATAATTAATTGTTTGCTCAAGAATAGAACAAGGTATTGGTTATGTTTAACTTGTCCCAAATCACATGGGACGAGATTTTATAATTCAGTTGTACCGATTACTTTCGTGTCACTTAGATAAATTGCTGTTCATCGCTTAAATTTTTTTTATTACTTAATTGTTTGCCGAGTATGACTGAGAGATTGTCGAGTGTGGCGTAAAGCAAAAGTCAAGCAAACAAACAAGTATGGAGTCCGTTTCGTATACATTCATTGTCAAATCCACTTTTTGTACTTTTGTAGTATTTTCTCCTTTTGTTTTTGTCATGCTCTTGTCTGTTTTTCGATTTTTGAATTTAATTTTGGATACTTATTGCAGCATACTGTATAGAACATGGCGCACAAAGAGAGTACGAACATGATAAGTGCCGAAATGCACACTGCTGGGGAACCCTTGAGAATCATCGAAGGTGGACTACCGCCATTGCAAGGAAAATCAATTCTTGAGAAACTCAAGTATTTCCGAGAAAATCTTGACCACTTCCGAAGATTTTTTATTTTTGAGCCGCGTGGTCACCGGGATATGTACGGCGCTATACTAGTACCGTCGGATATACCCGAAGCCGACATCGGAGCAATATTCATGGACAACAAAGGATACAGTTCAATGTGTGGACATGCTGTAATTGCCCTAAGTCGGTATATTGTCGACAAGGGATTTGTGGGAAATCCTACTAGCCCTGAAACTAAGGTCTGTATACAGTGCCCGTGTGGTCCTGTCGTAGGTCACGTGAAGTATGACGACATCAGCGGAAGAACTGGGGCTGTCAGATTTCAAAGCGTTCCAGCTTTTGTTTTTTTAACAGGTAGTGTTCATTTTTTGCGCATTGTTTGGGTTGCCCTAGTAATTTTTGGGGGATTGTACTAAAGAGATTCATATATGTTTTGCTTGTGGGTGTCATTGTACAATTATTGCAATTGTTTTGGGGAGACACGAATATGCACACAGGGTTATTTTTTTGGTTTAGTTTTTTGTTTTTGTTTGATTGGGTTTTGTTGTTGTTGGTGCTTTATGCTATGTTGAAGGTTTGTCCCTGAAACATTCAGACACTTTGTTCATTGATATGCTTCAGTTACATGATCATTTTAAATATGTAGTTGCGTTATATTGACGGTTAGAGGTAGTGCATCACCATTCTTTTGCCTTCTTCATCATAACACTTATTTTTTCATTGTTCTAAATTCTTAATTATTCAACTCATTTTAAAACAATACAGTCGAGCCTCATTAATCCGGACGCCAATAATCCGGATGCTTCACATTCCGGACAACATTTCCAGGGGACAAAATTCTCATAAATTTGAAAGTCAGTACAATGGTCTGGTTTGTCGATACGACCCATCATTGAGTCAATGCTGTCTGACGTTTCATACCGGTTGTTAGACTGTTCTTTACATACAGATTTTGACTACGGATTACTCCGTTTACCTGAACAAGACGTAGGGCAAACGGCGGGTGTGACCGGTCAACAGGGTATGCTTACTCGTCCTAGATGCCTGATCCAACCTCTGGTGTATCTAGGGGTCCCTTTTGCCCGATTCTTTGTCTTCTTTTCAAGAATTAGGTCCTAAACTTTTGAATTTAGCACAATGTCCGAAATATATAATTTCAAAACTTGCACTATAATAATTTCTCCCTCCTTCCTGTAAAACACGCCCTCGTTTTTTGTTGGATAAAAAATGACGAAATTGATTTTTGTTACGGCTTTTCTTCTGCATCGTTTTTTTTATTGGACTTGAATAATTGAGCGGCCTGACTACTGAAAACCCTT
>JACSZP010019451.1:0-10707 GCA_016161895.1 Pinna nobilis
TGCACAGTGTCAAGTTGATGTGCATCATATCTTGTACATGTATGAACAATGATATGGTACATTGGAAGTAGCTGTAACCAGAGAAAATCTACATGTACATTAATGTGTATACATGTATGGTAGGCATACAATTGTAAAAAAAAAAAGGTGGTAACTCATTTTGAAAAATGGGTTACCAGAGGCTCAAACCTGGTAACCCGTAAATAGGTTACCATCACCAATGCTGAATTCCCTCCCTGCATCTTACTATGTGCTGTGGTTGGCTGCCCTTGACAGTAAAAACCAAGGCCCTGTGTCACAGTAGGTGATGGCATGTTTAAGAACCCTCATGGCTCAATGGCCGTTCTCATATGGCTCAATGGCGGTAAGTGCCGAGCATAGACAAAATTTGTCACACAAACACCAGCATTGATGATGTTTCCATATAAGTGAAATATTTTTGACTGGGATGATTGTTGATGATAATTGCATGTTCTTTTTCATTTCAGACCCCTCTCTTTTTGGCTGTGATGGACCGTAAACTGGAAATTGTGAAGTTACTTTTGGAGTTTGGTGCTGATCCAAACATACAGGGAAAGGTATGTAAATACATGTAATTATTGTTCCCCTTGTTTTTATACTTACATGTAGTTCAAAAAGGCAGATTTTATCTTCTTTAACCAGATATGTTTAAGTCACTATTGCACACATTTTTTTTATAAAGAAACCTAGCTTGAAGAACAATTAATCTGAGTGACTAAAACTTTACGCCTTATTTTAAGTCTGCTCTTGTCTACATACAGTTATTCCTTTCTGGTACTGTAAATCCAGAAATTTTTGCGGAACTTTATTTTGGCGAATCAGTATCTTTGCAAATATTTGCGACACTATATTTTTGCACTTGTTTATGTTGAGTATAATAGTTAACTTTGTATGGTGCATATAAATGTCAAGTTAGTATATTAAGTTAGAATTTTATTTTCGCGAGTAAGTGATCTAGCGTATGGTAATGACGCAAAAATAAAATTCTCGCGAAAAAAACTTGATTTATAGTAGTCTGTCAATCCTGAGGTATTCTGACTCTCGACTGTTTTTTCAGATCTTGTTGTTTCTTCTCACTCATGAATCTTTTACTTATGGTGCCATCATTGTACACTAGTGAACACTCAGAATTTACAGCCATGGATCAGTGAGGGTTCTTTAACATGCTGACACCTACTGTGAAACGAGGCTTTAGTTTTTTTTTGCACTATTGAAATAATACTTCAGTTGTGACCATTATTTCAGTACGGGTTGCAACAATGCACCCCTTAATTATTTTCAACTTTCTCCATTTACTCTGTTAAACTCGGTTTCATACTTGTACGGTAACTATGAGAGAACTAATAGAATAGTGGTTAGCGTGTTCGACTTCGAGCCGAGGGGTCTGGGGTTCGATTCCCGCAGCGCCAATCCGTGGTTGGCCATCCCTGTCTTTCGGATGAGACAGTAAAAACCGAGGTCCCGTGTCACAGTAGGTGTTGGCACGTGAAAGAACCCTCCCTGCTCTGCGGCCAGCAGTGCCAAGCACAGGCAAAATTTGTTGGCCTTCACCGACACACGGTGACGTCTCCATATGAGTGAAATATTCTTGAGTGGGACGTTAAACAACAACGCAATAACAACAACTAATAGAATCTATCACCATTACTAGTTGTGGACAGAGATATCCTCATCTGAGTGTCAAATAATTTGACGTCCACAACGAGGCTTGCCAAGATGTGGACTAACAAAATATTTGACACAAGGGTGAGTAGACCTCTGTCAAACATTGATATTGGTGATTGATTCTTTTTCTCCCATGGCACTTTAATGCAAAGAAACTTGCAGCGTTTAGATTTACTCTTTCATAGTAAATATTGTAGTGTGGTTGAAGATTTCAAGTCATATGAATGAAGCAAAATCAGTCACTCCTCCACCGCTTCATATTCCAATCGCCGCATTGATATTCAACACTAGGCCTAAAAATTGAGTCATGTTTGTTAAAAACAGTGGAAACTGTCTATACCGGATAGTCTCCCGGACAGACATTTTGTCTGGTTTGGACAGGTGTCCGGTTTTCAGAAATATCGAAATTTTAGGTTTGAAAGAGTAACCTCCCTTTCTAACAATGTTTTATTGATTTTGCCTATGAACTTTTTGAATTTTTTTGAATGTATGGTGATAATATTTCTTTCTAATTTTGTTCATAACATAAAATTTGATTTACATATGACATTCCTGAAAAAAGTGAAATTTTTATATAAGTATGAAAAATAGTTTATCAAATGTCCGGTTTTCTCAGGCAAAATTAGCATACAAATGCTATAGTGTGGTCAAAAATCATGTCCGATGTCCGGAATGAACAGTGTCTGGTTTGAAGGGAGTTTTAAGAGACTGAAAGTAATGGGGAAAATTACATTCCACCAGATTTGTCTGATCTGGACAGGATTCCGGTTTGGACAGTGTCCAATTTAGACAGTTTCCACTGTATTTAAATGATATTGCTAATTCTCTAAATGAATTTATATTGCACTCTCAGTTTGCAAATAAGCTTTAAAGTGCATAGTTTTCACGTCATGGTTTCGTTAAAACTTAGCCTAGCGTCCAACGTCATAGCTCTGATTCCGTCATTTCCAGAAAAGAGAATTCTTGATGAAAATGTTATCTTGCCCCTCCCAATAAAGACCAGTAAATCTTTCCATTATTTTCGTGAATTTGCCTCTCCACAGTGGGAGGAAAATATGTCCGATGAATCATTCTTCTTTCGTTCTTATCCACAGGTACTAATTACAATGGATCAATACGAGTTGAGAGCACCACTTCATCTTGTGGCAGAAATGGGTGACCATACATTAAAAATTATGGAAACCCTAGTCGACTGTGATCGAACTGACCTAGATATAAGAAGTCTAAGTGATCGTATGTTATAGTATTTTTCTAATTATTCCAGTTTTTGTGTAATTAAGAAAAAATAATACGAAAATAGCTGATTTTGTCAGTTGGTTGTTAATTGTTGTTTAATATCCCAGAATATTTTACTGATATGGAGACTTCCCGGTAAGTTGGTGAAGGGCTATAAATTTGGCCCATGCTTGACACTTGCAGCCATTGATAGGGGGTGGGTTCTTCAACATGCTAACATCAAATGAGACCTCAGTTTTTTCTGTCTCATCTGTAGAAAACCAGGTCAGCCTGCAGAGTGGATTTAAATCCATAACTTTACAATCAGAAGGCGAACATGCTAACCACTGACCTACAGCAGCTCAGCCGATTCTGTAAACTTTACTAAAAAAAAATACACACTATGTTCCAAACTAAGGCAAGTCACAAGAAAAATTAACAAAATTTATACAATGTAAAACAAATCTTAAGTTTGGATTTCCACCTTCTGGTGTCCATTCATTGTCTCTTTTAGAACCAATTTTTAAAAATTTGAGAAAGATTATTGTTCCCATAGACAGCACTTAATATGTGTTCTTAATGGAAGAAATTTGTCTAACTAAATAGCTCATACGACCAAAAATTAGATAAGTAAAAGCTAATGATTTAAGAATGTGAAAAGACTCTTCTGTTTTTTGTATCACATGACTGATATGTCATAATTTAAACCCCAAAAAGGTACCAACAGGAATATATCTATGACATTTGCAGCAGGATAAATTTGTGACTTTTATAATCGGACAAATCTATTACTTTAATAATGGGATAAATCTATGACATTTGCAGGGGATAAATCTATGACATTTGTAGTGAGATAAATCTATGAAATTTGTAGTGAGATAAATCTATGACTTATAATGGGATAAATCTATGACATTTGTAGTCGGATAAATCTATGACATTTGTAGTGAGATAAATCTATGACTTATAATGGGATAAATCTATGACTTATAATGGGAAAAATCTATGACATTTGTAGTGAGATAAATATAGACATTTGTAGTTGGATAAATCTATGACATATGCAGTGGGATAAATCTATGACTTATAATGGGATAAATCTATGACCTTTGTAGTGGGATAATCTGACTTTTGTAGGGGAATAAATCTATGACAATTGTTGTGGGATAAGGCGATAACATCTGTAATGGGATTAGTTAATGTCATTTGTAGTTAGATAAATCTATGACTTTTGTAAGGGATAAATCTATGACATATGTAGGGGATAAATCTATGACTTATATAATGGGATAAATCTATGACCTTTGTAGTGGGATAAATCTATGACATTTATAGTTGGTTAATCTATGATATTTGTAGAGGGATAAATCTATGACATTTATAGTTGGTTAATCTATGAGATTTGTAATGGGATAAATCTATGACATTTGTAGTTAGATAAATCTATTACATTTGTAGTGAGATAAATCTATGACATTTGTAGGGGATACATCTATGACATTTGTAGTGGGGTAAATCTATGACATTTGTAGTGGGGTAATTCTATGACATATGACTATGACTTATAATTGGATATGTTATGACTTTTGTAGTGGCATAATCTGACATTTGTAGGGGAATAAATCTACTACAATTGTTGTGGGATAAGGCGATGACATCTGTAATGGGATTAGTTAGTGTCATTTGTTGTGAGATAAATCTATGACATTTGTAGGGATAAATCTATGACATTTGTAGTGGGATAAATCTATGACATATGCAGTGGGATAAATCTATGACTTATATAATGGGATAAATCTATGACCTTTGTAGTGGGATAAATCTATGACATTTATAGTTGGTTAATCTATGATATTTGTAGAGGGATAAAGCTATGACATTTATAGTTGGTTAATCTATGACATTTGTAATGGGATAAATCTATGACATTTGCAGTTAGACAAATCTATGACATTTGTAGTGGGATAAATTCATGACATTTGTGGTGGGATAAAATTATGACATTTGTATTTGGATAAATTTATGACAGTCGTAGGGGATACATCTATGACATTTGTAGTGGGATAAATCTATGACATTTGTAGTGAGATAAATCTATGACATTTGTAGTGGGATATGACATTTGTAGTGGGATGAATCTATGACATTTGAAGGGGAAGTTTTTTTATCTGAGCCCTGCAGTATCACAATTAACGCTAGGTTAACACTCATGAAATGTCTTTACCTTTTGTTTCGTATGAATGAATTAACATCCAAAATATTACATGAAGCCAAGTTTCTCTTTTACATTCAGACAATACTCAGTATTTATTTTCTAGGCCTTGTTCCCCTACATTTGGCCCTGATGTCTCACAGGATTGAACAAGTAAACAGACCTTGTAAGAACTGTGAGAAGTGTATACAGGAACTGATCAATGCTGGGGCTGACACAGATATTGAGGTAATATAACTAGTTCTTATCATAAATTTAGCTGTACTTATTTACTCTAGTCCATTGACCAGCACAATAGCCATTAAACAGAGAATTTTTACACTGTGCCATCTAATTTGATAAAGGACATAGGTTTTCATTGTCTCATTTGAAAGACAGGAAAAATCCACCTATGCTCTGCTGAGACTCCATGCACGGATCTAGAAGAAGGATCGAGGGGGTCCAAATTCACCCTGGTTGAGTTTTTGAATTGGTCAATGATGCTTGAATACCGGTACTAATTTCAACAGGGTTCGTTTTCTTACCACAAGTCAGAACCCCCTCACCCCCAATTCCTGTAAAATTTTTACCCACCCTGGGAAAAATTCCTGGATATGCGCATGGAATCCATACCTTCAACCAGGAAATTCGGAGACAAGAGCTCTACCACGGAACAATGAATAGCTGACAATTTCAATATAATTGCAGGAACCTGTATGCTGAAAAAATACATGTTCAGTCGAATCTCATAAGCTATTACTAAATGAACACTCAGTATCAGTCTGCCGATAATTCATACTTCCAAAGATTGAGATTATGCTCTCTTAAAATTTCAGTTTTGGACCATGATATATTTTTGAGGGATCAAAAATTTTGAGAAATTGATAATGGAGAGATTGAGACTTCCTTTGGTTATTTTGTTACGGATAAAATTTGGGACCATTGCAATACTTCCAGAGATCTAAAACTTCAAGGAAAAACATTCAAGTTTTTCAGCTCGTTGACTGTATTTATGCTGGAGCCAACAGGACAAGTTTAACTGATATTTTTTTTATATATATTTCAGGATGACAGGAGCAGCAAAACACCACTAATGATGGCCATTGACACTTTAGATATAAACATTGTGAAATTATTCTTAACTGCAGACAGTTCACATAAACAACAAGCAGATATTCGCTTGAAATTACAAGCTGCAACAAGAGGTGGAGACACGCCCCTACACATAGCAGCAGGCGTTCGATTGGAGAGACGCTTGAAACAGCAGTTGCTACGGTTACTCATACGGCATGGCGCTGATACAAACATAGAAAATAATATTAAAGAGCTTCCAGAAGTGATAGCTACCAAAGAATTGGTAAGAATCATAGAAAATCAGATTTGGGTTGTTTGAAAATAATGTCGATTGATTCAGCGGGTCTTTTCACAAAGAATCTTAAACAGTCTAACCTGCCATAGTGACCCACTGAATTATAGAAAAATATGTGGCCTAAATGTATGGTTCCCAAAATAGTTTTTATACGCCCATCGAAGACAGGTCGTATTATGGTATGGCGTTGTCCGTCCGTCTGTTGGTCTGTCCGGACATTTTCTGCAATAACACAAAGAATTATGACCTGATAATTGCCAAACTTCGTAGGATGCATCATTGTGTGAACCGTTCTCAGCAGTGCGAAAATATCGCCATTCTGACTATATTTGGCAGAGTTATGCCCCTATAATTCCGAAATAGTGAAATTTCATGTGTTATTGATATCATATGAAGATGTGCATATCGTGATATCAAGTTGTTACGACAATATTAGTGACGGGCATATCTTGTGCTTCAAGCTAGGCACTCTGGGGTAGTCTGCCCCAGGAAATTGAAAAGTCGCCCCATGAAGATTTTTCAAGGTTGGCAACTCAGTCAAAAGTAGGGGCATAAATTGTATTTTATAGACACAATCAATACATAGGACCTATACATTATATGTACATCTAGTCATTCTTTCTTTTTCTTTCTTTTTTTTTTGTTGGAGGAGAGTGGGGATTTCCTATATTATTAGCTCACCTGAACCAAAGGTTCAAGTGAGCTTTTCTGATCACATTTTGTCCATCGTCTGTCTGTCCGTCTGTAAACTTTGAATATTTTCTACTTTTTCTTAAGAACCGCTGGGCCAATTTCAACCAAACTTGGCACAAAGCATCTTTGGGTGAAGGGGATTCAAGTTTGTTCAAATGAAGGGTCAGGCCCTTATCAAAGGGGAGATAATTGAGAAACATTAAAAATTGGGTGGGTGTCTTTAAAAATCTTCTCTAGAACAACCGGACCAAAAATTCACTAAACTTATGTGGAAGCATCCTGATAGAGTGTAGATTCAAGATTGTGGCTGCCAGGGTCAAGATGGGACCACAA
Source organism: Pinna nobilis (assembly GCA_016161895.1). NCBI lineage: Eukaryota > Metazoa > Mollusca > Bivalvia > Pterioida > Pinnidae > Pinna > Pinna nobilis. Next base: position 7,488 of record JACSZP010019451.1, read on the forward strand.
TAGGGGCCCAAAGTTTAACATAGGTTTATATAAGAAAATATCTTTGAAAATCTCCTTCTCAAAGACAGTAAGTGTAAAATTTATCAAATTAACATAGGAACATCCTAATAGAGTGTAGATTCAAGTTTGTTCAAATGGTGGCTTCCGGGGTCAAGATGGGGCCACAATAGGGGTCCAAAGTTTAACATAGATTCATATAGGAAAATATCTTTAAATATTTTAATCTCAAGAACTGTTTGTATGAAATCTATGAAATTAATATGGGAGCATCATTATATAGTGTAGATTCAAGTTTGTTCAAATGGTAGCCGCCAGGGTCAAGATGAGGCCACAAGAGGGGCCTAAATTTTAACATAGGTTTATATAGGAAAATCAAGAATAGCAGGTGTACAATTTATCAAATTTATAGTGTAGCATCATTATATAGGGTAGATTCAAGTTTGTACAAATGCTTGCCCCTGGGATCAAGGTGGGGCCACAATAGGGGTCCAAAATTTAACAGATGAGAGGTTTTGTCTTTGTCCATACCTTTCAATAGTGACACATTGTAAATCCAAATTTCTGCATCGATGTGAAATGTTCAGGTGAGGGATATGGCCCAATGGGCCTCTTGTTATTCACCAGTAAATTGAATACATCTTGAATATTCAGCTATGTTAATTATTGTTTAAAACATGTATATATATATTTTTTAATTTTGTAGTGGAAAGCAACATTCAGATGCTGAAGAAACAGAGAAGGGAAGTTACCAAGATCTCAAGCTGAGGAAAAACCATGTGCACATCTATAATTTACACACTAAAAGAATAATGGATGCCTCCAACAGTATTCTGGACTGTCCAAAACCAAGTCGCACTTCATAGCTCTCAATGTACTAATGATGCTTTGATTTTCTTTTTTTTTTTTCTTTTTTTTTCTTTCTTTTGTGTTTTGTTATTGTATTGTATTACCTGTCTTGCCACTAAATCTACTTGATAAAGATTGAAAACTGGATAAGTACTAGTTTATAATAAACAATTACGGCCCTGGAAGGCATGGGGATTTCTTTACCTAAGGCAAGTCATGTTTCTTGAGGGTTTAATCATAAATAACATACAAATATTAGGTATGATGATGATTCTATGAGACTTGTAAATTACAAATGAGTCACTCAGTAAAGAAACATGCATTGTTGTTTACCAGATGTATATTTACCTATTATGCAGGGGTCTACCATGCAAAATACTTAATTATTCTATTCTGATATTTTCATTTTACCCCCATCAATGCTGTTTGAAGGGTAAAAGGGACCCCCCCCCCCCCTCCCCTCTGTCTGTTCAGCTGTTCATCAGATTGTCCAGACTATATAACTTCCATCTGGAAACCTACTTTCAGCTAAAATACTTTTCATTATATCGCCTGTTATTCTTGGTTTTGTGTTCTGGAGCAAAACAGAGCATATGGCATATATGTGAGCCGGCTTTAGAATACAGATTATGGAAAACTTTAGTGTACTGTTGAAGGCAAATTAGTGGGTTGTGAAAGAAGGATACCTCTGCATATTCCTCATGTTTTGAGTAGAGTTGAAAATATTTTGGTGTAAATATGTAGAATTTATGAGCATTATGCATTTATATACAAATGCTCAAGTTTGAGAAATTTGTAGATAATTTTGAGACTATTGTTTCATATTAATACTGTTTATATTTTTTGACATAATCATATGTTAGTTGTTAGATGTATAATTTCTAAAATGATACTTTTTTTTTAAAGCAGACGTACCTTGTCATATTTTGCACACAGGAACAATGCAGCATTAGAATACATACCTGCCAACCCTACCGATTTATGCGGTAGCCCACCGATTTTCTGTGGCTCTCAACGCATACCGATTTTTTAGGAAGACATACCGCATTTGTAAAATGTTTGTGAAAAAAAAATGATTAAATACTGTAAATCCGGTTTTATTCGCGAGAATTTTATTTTCGCGTAATTACGCGAGAGCACTTACTCGCGAAAATAAAAGTCTCGCTTAATATACAAACCCCCAAAAAACAACATAAACTTAAAATACTTAACAAGCAACCACGCGAAAATATAGTGTCGCGAACAATTACATGACTACCGTTTCGCCAAAATAAGGTTCCGCGAAAATTTCTGGATTTACAGTACTTTGTTGTAGAGTTTTGCATTTCTTTGCCAATTCCAAGATTAATTAATACATGCTACTGTTTCTTCTCCTCTAAAGTATATAATATACTACACCTAACTGGTCTTAAAGTGCAGGGGATTCCACCATTTTGCTTTATGGTTTTACGGGAGGTGGCATGCCCCCTGACTCTCTTGCAGAGTGTGCGATACAGTCTTACGTTAACCTACCACTTTTGCTCAAGGTAGGGTTGGCAGGTATGAGAATATTTGTATACATTTTTGAATTTCAAAGCCATCATGCTATCAAAACTATTGTCTGTCTCGCAGTATTGTATTGTTGTTTAACGTCCCACTCAAGAATCTTTCACTTATGTGGAGACGTCACCGTATGCCTGTGACCTATGCTTGGCACTTATGTCCGTAGAGCAGGGAGGGTCTTTTAAGGTGTAAACATCGACTGTAACACAGGACTTTGGTTTTTACTGACAGTCTCATATTGGAGAGGCAGGAACAGCCAACCACAGCATGGCTCAGATTCGAACCCTGGACTTTTCCATCAGAAGACAAACACGCTAATCTCTAGGCCACAGTGGCCCTTCTGACACACGGTAGCCATATTAAAATGCTCCATACTGCATACATCATAAGGCTTCCATAAACAAAGACTGTCAGGTCCATCTGTTTCCTTATCTGCACATCTTTAACCATTTTAATAATATGTTATCAGTTTTCACTGAGTTATCAGTTTTCACACAGTTATCACTAACTTTGATAGTGCAGAAATGGGCCTTTTTGACATGCTTACTCCTTGTCTGTAGTTAGTACCAAACTTTTGCATCATATGACCTTGCAATTGACCTTGACCTTTGACATCTTGCGAAATAGATGTTGTTTTTTATTAATTCCTGAGTGTATCATTAGGGACATTCATGTGCGGATCCAGGATTTTTTCCACGGGGTTAGATATTTTCCAGGGGATAAAACTTGTAAAAAAAGAAAATCCTAACCCTGTTTAAATGAGAATCTACTCATAATTGACCAATATTGGTATATATTTTGAAAATTCCAGGGGGGGGGGGGGGGGGGGGGG
>JACSZP010019453.1:1604-17888 GCA_016161895.1 Pinna nobilis
CGATATATACATGAACAGGACCATGCTTTGCCGTTATAAAACTAGGGGATATTAGGACTGATACTAATTACCACGTACTTTCTCTTTCGCATCCTTGTCGTTGCAGGATATTGACACGATTCGATTTCATCGGAGAACAACGAAGAACGACGCACTGCAATGTTATCAGGTTTATAATCCTTCCAAAAAATCATCGTTAATGCATGCACACTGACATCGCACGGCTAATTGGGTACGGAGCTTAGTGTAAGAGTGATATTTTATGTGTACATTTTTTTAGGGGCATATGCAGAACATGTATTATATACAACAGCGGGAGATTCGGCATGTCTTGACACTGGAGAGTTCAGTTCTTACTAGTTAGAATGAGAGTTGATATGGATTAGGTATACATATAATTCATGTAAGTCATATGTGATAGAGATGTGGAAATCCGTGTATACATAGGTAAGTATAATTATTCCCAGAAGATAACACCATGTACGTATATATAAATACATGTAGATATGTTTGTACATTTTGTCTGTGCCAAACTCCGTTTCGCTGTCTGCTGACTATGTTTATTTCTTTAATCCGAGGTACAAGAGAAATGTATGTATAATTTTGTGCATATCGCCCAGAAACTGACATGTTTGTTTGATTTTGATGCTGCTGAAAAGATGATACCGATATTTTCTCACTGACAATGACACATACATACACATGCATAGAGTTAAGGTAAAATAACAACAAAACGCACAACATATATTTGAAGTTGGCAGTGTTATTCTATGACATGCTGAAATAAAGATGAAATGTACAGCTCACAAGTACACGTGATCGAACTGTGTAATTGATGTTTATTTCAACTTCTGAAACAGACACCTGTTCTTTCATACGTCATTAACGATCTGTAATTTCATCGTACAATGTACTTTTATTGTTACACGCGCTATTAATTCTGTTGTCGCTATCTTCATCGTTTCGGATGACAATTTTTGCAAAAACATAGGATGTATTTAGAGATAAGTATCACAGGAAAGTGGGATGAAGATGATATCTGGCTACAACAGACTGTTTATACATGTGTTCTGTTGTGATGTTGCCTGTGTTTTATATCCCATGATAGAGGTTACGTTAGTTTCAGATGTTTTAAGTTACAATGAGAGATCTGTATCGATTCGACCTCACATCCTCAATGCCAAACCCAAAAGGACAGACAATTCATGGACATGCAACCATTGCGACTCGAATCCGCTCCCTCCCGACCTGGAGCCGAACACCCGCCCTATAGATATGTCCGACTCTCTCGTGACAAGTTAAATTTTAAGTTATGAAGTTTTGTTATATCAACCAAGGAAATGTTCGTCGTTTGCCATTCTTCACAACGACCATTCTTTTTCTAGCTGGTGCAACTTGTACCGAGTACGTTACCCTGTGGGTCCAATGCAAAATGTTTGTAAGTAACTATGTACTCAAGAAAAAAAAAACATTCAACTATGGAGAGTTTATGAAGACTTTGATTTTTTACACCTGAAAGGAGTTTGACCCATAGTGTATAGAGAATAGGTATACCGTATTGCATGGATATGCAATGTTTGAAATGTAGAAAGTATAAGATTAAAACAAATGCCTCGGTAAGTATCCATTTATGTGCCTTAATATTTTCTGGCGAACATTAGGACTGATGTTGCAAGTAATTAGTGCAAGCAGTAGTCAACATCAGCGTTTTTTTCTGTGTTCACTCGACGTTAACAAATTACGACAAAAAAGAGACACTTACTACATAACTCCTTTGCCCTATATCAGTGACCTCTTTTTTTGCGAGAGCCGTTGTGTCTCAGTGGTAGCGTGTTGGCCTTCAGATCGCGAGGGCAGGCGTGGGTTCGAGCTCGATCAACGGAAGCGAAAAGCTTTTTCTGCCCTTTGGATGAGACGGTTATAAAACCTAGCCCCGTTGTCAAGGAAGACATAGCACTTCAGAGAACAACACACAATCACCGCCCAATTGACCTATGCCCGGAGCACAGACCCAAATAATTTTGTAGCCTTGACAGTCTACTCTTGACCGGCATTCGGTGACGTCNNATACAATCTCATAGTGCAGTTGTCGCCCCAACACTTAAGCCAAAACTACACATAGACTCTACTTCTGAATTATGAAAAATCTTAGTCCGCGTGCTTTCTATTTTTTCAAATGACCTCTCGGTTGAATATCGCCTGTTTCATGTCGATACTAGAGATATGAACCAGTCACTTCGCAAATTGTCGGTAGATCGACGCCTTTTTTGAGTGTCTAGGTCGACTTCTAAAGAAGTTAGAATTTAGGATTTAAGTACAGGAAGCTATATACAAAGATCCAACACACCTACATTTGTATAGAGAATCGATCGTCTAGGCGAACACTACCTACGATGGCGGAGATTCAAGATCTATTTCAGTCCGCGCATGTATCATACATATTATAACTCTAATTAGTGAATTCCGAAAAAAGGGCGATACGGTATATATATAGTTACAATGAATCTAAAAATAGATACATACACACAGAACAGCGAATATCAATGTTGTGCGTCTTACTGCGTTTTTCTTATGCTTTATACAGGATCCCTGTTTCAAGGGAAAATAGATAATATTGTCAAAACAATGAAGCATTTGTAGTTTAAAGGAGAGAATAACTTAATAAACATTGCATCTTTTGTACGACACCCCCTACCTGGTGTTGGATTATCAGAATTCAACATACATTGCCTCCTCTCTTTAATCCATGGTCCTTGTCTTGGTATTACCTAGAAGCCTTCAGTCGAACTGATGATCAGCTACATGTATGGCGTAAGCGGCGGGCAACATTTCACCCAAAACCAGTCAACATTTCATTGTTGACCGGTCAATATTCCTGTGAGGCAAATACCGGTATTTTGGATTTTAGACTTTCTCATTATAGAGCTGACTAGTATATATAGTAGAAAATAAATATCAATGCTGTTTTTCTATTCATACTTCCTTTTTGGTATCAACTTTCGTCCTTATACAGACACTTTTCATTCTATTTGGTTTCCCTGGTTTCCCATGCCGTTCCGTTCTATGAAATACTAATCATGAAATTTTGTAGTTTTGTCTACCCAATATGCAATTCTTCTTTGTAGACATTTTTCACATCGCCTTACTTTTCACTTCTTTTTTTGCTTAGGTTTTTTTTAAAATATATATACAGATGAATGTGCCAAGTTTTAGTTGATGGAGTTGAACTTTTACTCCAATTACAAAAGTACTCGAGTAAAGAACACCAGTCCATCACAAGTAAAGAATGGCAAACATGATAAGTTCACCAGAGCCGTTCAAGAACAAGTGGGTACCGCCATGGTTAAGTGGTTAGTGTGTTCGACATCTAATCGTGAGGTCAGGGGATTCGAATCCGAATCTCGCTGTGGTTGGCTGTCACTGTCTTTCGGATGAGACAGTAAAAACCGAGGTCCAATGCCACAGTGGATGTCGGCACATTAAAGAACCCTCCCTGCTCTACGGTCACAAGTGCCGAGCATAGGACAACATTTTCGCCCTTTACCGGCAACGCTGACGTCTCCATTTAAGTGAAAGGTTCTTGAGTGGGACGATATACTGTAGTACAAACAAATCAATAATAAGAACAGTGGTAAAGGCTGTTTGATACAAAGAGCAACGCTCTAACCATTTAGCTACGGGGGCACTGCACTTATGCATTGATCAACTTCCTTGTTAGGTTATTGACTATGATAGGATGCGAATCACCAAAGGAAATATGCTGAAATATTTCCGAATTATCGATAAGTTAAAGCAAAAACTTTTGTCTAGCAAAGTATCCTCAAGTGCCAATATATTTATCCCCTTTTCCCAGGTGACATCAGGAGTGTATTTGAAATTATATGGAATCAATAATGATACTTAAAAGAAGTGCATGAAAAACCTTAGGTGTATATCTGGTTATCAGCGATGATGTGAACAACTGACGCTAGCTCTTGAGTATTGAAGATTCTTTACTTAACCTTAAGTTAAATCGTTAGTGGATAAGAGAAAGTATTCTTGACCTAAGAAAGTGGCCTACTTCTAACTTCCTTCAAAAGTCTTATTTCTCTTGAAAAAATCTTCCAAATATTGCAGCAAATTTCTACTTCATGCAGTACTCTGTTTTTTAAGTTAATTGTTTGTTTAATTGGTGCTTCATGTGGCACCTTTATCTTGCATATTTCATCTAGATTCGGCGAAACCATGATGACGTAGGCTTCACGACATTTTACATGTGACAAGGGTTTAGTCCCTGACGATGAGAAATCTTTTAACCTTGGCAAACTAACCTTGGAACACGACCATTGTTTTGCCTTTGTACTTTGAAAGACAGGATATTGATCATTTCGAGGTCCGAACTCAGATTCCCTTATTTCGTAACTTCGGATTTTAGAGCGAGTACTTTATCCTAAAAACTCGACTGGCCATCATTTTCTTTAGAATTGCAACTTTGAGAATAAGCAGTTAGTTCTAAAGTCCTACCTTTTTTGATCTGTTTTGCATAGACACATTGAAATCTTCAGTGTATAAAGATAAGATAAATGTGTATATATAATTGAAAAGCTTTTTTAAGGCTGTTTGGTAAACGATATCAGCTCAAACTGCTTTTTACACGAAGTTTAAATGATGAAATAGTACATAAACAAGATATAAAAGACTAGCACTGCATTTTTTTTTCGTCTTCTAACGCCATTTATTCAGCATTTGTTGGTTACGTAACTGAGTCAGAGGATGATATGTTAGCCTGTTGATTTGTAACCATGGTAACCTTTTTCTTAAGTAATCTGTTGACAACGTAGACCATCTTTAATGTTAGATGATGTATGGAAAATAAATCGCCCTACATACATATCACAGGGTCTTATACTAGCGCGAGGGGGGAAGGGGTTAATTGACTACGATATACGTCTCAAAAGAATGCGTAAAGAACACCCCAATGAGGAACCAGAACACATATCATGGAAACCTACATATCCCATTTTATTTATTCCAATCCTCACTACCCATACCGACGTTGCTTGGTCACTTGGGTGTTTTATCTCTGAGGTTTCAATGCATATCATTTTTCTTGTTGTCTTCTATTGTTTTCACATTTTTGTTGTTTAACGTCCAATACAATATTCTTGTTGGAGAAGTCACGGTGTACCAGTGAAAGGCGATAAATTTTGCATTTGCTCGGCACTTGGAATGTAGAGTAGGGAGGATTCTTGAACTTGCCAACACCTACTGTGATACGGGACATCGGTTTTTACTATCTCATCCGAAAGACAGGGACGGCCAACCGTATAATGGCTTGAGCTCGAACCCTGGACCTCTCGATTCGAAGTCGAACACGCTAACTACGAGGGCAAAGCGATCCATTTTGTTGTCTTTGCTGAAAAGCTTTTTTGTTTTATTTCCTCTCGTCGTTAAAGTGTTTAGTTGTTGTTACAAGCAGCACACAACAATGTTTAGTCTAATTCCAAATTCCAAATTTTCAAGTGATAAAGGGAAAACCCTGGCTGTATTGTTTTCAAATAAAGGCCACTGGCTTGCCGTCCGGAAGTCAATGTCCAATAAACACATCTTTTTTGACGTCTTATTCTTAAAGAATTGTGTCTGAAAAAAATAAAATGGCACATTTGTTTGGTTGCATCAACAAACTATCTAGGTCCTTTACATTTATGGTTGATTGCAAATAATGTATTTGTACTTGGCCTAGAACATAAACGTGAAACGGAATTTATATGAAGTATCTAAGTTTTTGTTTTAGGAGCAACAATGATGTAATTGTTGTCATGTTACTCGATCTGAAAATAAAAATATAAGAATGTAGGCCGTAGTCGCGATAAGTTAAGCGAAACTGTCCGCGCCCAAGGCGTATGAAATAAACATCTGCAAAGGACACACAATCTAGTTTTTAAAAAATACTTTGTTACTTCTGAATCTCCTTAAAAATACAAAGAAAAGGCACTTCGAATGTTTTCTGCAGAACCCACGCTTTTTAGTCGTACTTAGAATTTCATAGAGTATAATTGGTGAAATTCATAGAAATGCTCTGGAAAAACCAGTCAGCAGCATTCGCATCCGCCAACTTAGATCCACCATTAACGTGTCTTGTAAATTTGATCAACACATGTAAAGAGACCGGTAATTATGTTTACTTTTCTTGCTTACAGCTGTAACTATCACATTACTGGCTATGGATATATTGCAGTTTTGTTTTCGCTCATTTTTGCTTATTGTATTCTTCAGTTGCTTTTTCATCCTTTTTTTACTTTCAGTTTCGATCTGTGATATGTGTGGATAAATCGGGCATGAATATTAATGGCTCCCGTATAATCTCTGTGCAGATTCTTACAATGTGTGTTGTTATTGTCACCATGGAGACTTCTTCCTTAGAAAGTTACCAGGTAAGAACAAATATCAATGAAATATGAAGACTCAAGTCGTAAATACATAAACATGGGCCTTAACGGTCTGTCATTGGCACGAATGCTGTCTGACATGTTTCATAGCGGTTGTTAGACCGTTCTCTACACACTGATTTTGACTACGGATTACTCCGTTTACCTGATCAAGACATAGGGCTCACGGCGGGTGTGACCGGTCAACAGGGGATGCTTACGCCTCCTAGGTACCCGATCCCACCTCTGGCGTATCCAGGGGTCCGTGTTTACCCAACTCCTTATTTTTTAATTTTTGTAGGAATTATGAGATCGATCACTGTTCGTTGCCTTTACCTTTTTATCAATAGTATTATACGCTAAAACCCTTTTTAATGACCACCTGTATACAAGGACCACTTGGGCACAGAGAACGTTTTCATTAGGCAATGTTTAAAAGGGCGTGTCTCGTGCTTAAATCCATAGGGGACACTGAGATGCCTCCTAGTTGGAAGGCTCACTCTAAAACAAAACTTCCTGGGATAATTCTTGGAAATCTTCAGTGAGATTAAGGACTTCAGTTACAATTGCTTTGGACAATGCCTGACACACAGGTCATTTAAGTTGAGATGACTGGTTAAACTGTAATAATATGTGAAACCACATACAATGACACCGAAATCATTTGAACGACCCACATATGTACCAAATAGAAAAGGCGAAGGGACAGTTGTTACCCTTTTTCCACCACTATTGTTTGTTAAAACCCTTTTGCTGATCTCCGGCTTATGAGAAAAACACTGCAACCTGTAGATCACTGCGACTGTGCATTATAATTGAGAAATGTATGACCCCCCCCCCCCCGCCTCAAATGATTACACATTATCTAGGGATAAAATGACATTGGCAGATGACAGCGGTAATTTATTAAATACATTAAGAAACTTGCATTAATATTCGCTTTGATGTAAGAAGTATGTTATCGACCCGAATCAGGTTTATTTCCCGCGTCCATGGAGAACGCATTAATGAGGCTATGTATTATGTATCGACACATTATACAACTTTTGTTTACAATCAATTGCCTATTAGAAAAACACGCAAACACACACTCATAGATATATCTTACAACATTTGATTGTAACCTGTTACTCAATTTCAATTTACCTGTAAATATAATTTTATTTATGTAATGAAACTTTTTATGCACCAAAATTGATATCAACCACTTCCTCAAGTAAAAGAGCGTGATGAGACAGCCAACGATTTCCTAACAAGTGTTATTCGTTTGAAATTGTTCTGCTGCCAAGAGATTAGATGCTGATATGAATGCGATAGATAAGACGTAAAATTCGTTGCGTAATAACTGGCACGTGAAACTTTGATAACAGGTCTCTTCATACATATTTTATACATATTGAATGAATTGCATACTAGTTTTTAAAAAACAAACTGTGATCTCACATGTCGAAGTCCAATTTGTATCTTTTCTTAACTATTCTCGTTATGAGTAGGCACAAGAAGTAGGATGTCTACCGGTAAGTTACAATGTAATCCCTAAATCTTGTCATTTTAATAGTAATTGACTCGGTTTGACAAAGGCTCATGGTATAGGGTTATTTGCATAAGTACAATGCATTAATTATTTTTAGATATTTATCCTGATCACGTTCTGTCGATTAGTTGGGTATAAACATCTCTACGCGCAAAACTTCAAAAGTAGAGCAAGTTACAAGTACCCAATGTTCATTATATCTTAAAGGAAAGTTGGCTCAGTTAGAACAACATCAAACAAATCTCATTTAAGACTCTTTTTTCCCTACATTCAAAATACCTTGTGCAAATTTTTTAGTATTTATAATTCTTCTGTTAGCCGGGCCAATAATATTTTGTAAAACTTGTTATAATATACCAATGTACACACTGAAAACAATAGTGAAGTCCTGCAAAGGGTATTCCGCGAATAATCGGGGAATAATCGATGTTTCTTGAAAGACAAGGCTACAAAAACCCTACAGTCTTTCTCTTAGAGGACTGGAATTAGTCATTTAGGGATTGAGATACTGGTTTGTTATCCGTAAACCAATCACTTTTGGACCCCATGAATTGGGTCTAATATATTCATAGTCAAATGTGTTTGTAAAGCCCACTCAGTGGACCAGCTAAATGTTGACTTCACAGACAGGTTACCGTTACATAGAGGTTCATATAGTAACTTATCTTAGACACGTTTTTTGTAAGCTGGCTTTTATAGACGAATGGCCAGTATACAGAGGTTACCTTTAAGGCAAATTTGACTATACTTCTATATGCTTGATTGATTAATTCAGTGAAAAAGGAAACACCGATATTTTGATTCGTTGTCTACTTGGGTGTCGATTTGGTCGGATGCTAGATCTGAAAGACTATAGTATGTTTTCACAGCATTTTAATATCTGTATTATAATGTCAGCATAGGTAGCAAACTGAGATTTTCACCTACTCTACAGCTGCTTATTCAGAAGATTTTTCAAAAGATAGTTAGTCTCTTGTTACAGAAGTCTTCAAGAAGGTTTGACTGCACTGTTTTGTTTCATATTAGTTTGCAAGAGTTGTAGAACTACAATCACCCTAAAATATTTGTATACTGTTAAAGTTTATTGCATTAACGTACCAATCATGTTGATGAAAGTGTATTTTATAAATCGAATCTATTCTCATACTTTCATGGCGATACGAAAATGTGTTAGTTCGATTAACATTTTATGATCTAAAATACGAGTAGTACATTGGAGATAAGAGCAAACATTTTGCAGAATTTCCAACTCACGTAGAAGTATGTATTAAAACACAAAGTCTTGGAACTACATCAGTGTTATCAATAGTTTGTTGCATCAAATGATATAACAGTCTACATGTAGCAAACGCCTTGTATCTTGGCAAAGCACATATATCACTAGGTGAGTTTACAATATATAGGCCACAGTTTTACTCGCCTACGACAATGGTCGTTCTTGTCGATGTGTTGAAGCAGAATGTCTCACCAGGGGATATTTCACTTGGCAAATGCCACCTACTGGAGTCTAGGCTACAGTGACAGTCTCGTGTAACAAACACCAAGCTTGGTTGCACGTTAAACACAAGGAGCCACTCCGGGGCTTCCCGTGTAGTCCTGGCGTGTGGCAAGGGCTTTGAGTAGTCACGCCGCACGTTAAATCAAGTCAAATCGAAATCGGGATATTTTACTCGTTATGTAGAAGTAAACCGAAGGTTAGCGAGACTCCCAAATTTGGTGTATGCTTGGGGCTCCTGAGCAGTGAGGAATTTCCGTATGTACTGTATCTCTCAAACGAATGTTTTGTAGTTTGAAAAAGAGGGCTTTTTCACCAAAAACAGATTTTCCCGAGAATAACAAGTATTCACATACATTTACTTTCCATGTACAAGTCGACTTCTGTTGATACTCTGGTGATAACATTGATCCTAGCTAGGTCAAAAGGTGAACAATCTACCGTGGACTGAAAACGACGGATTCTCATCTGCGATAGTGCCCTACTAGAATACAATTATTTCGATAATATGTCATCTGTACACTTAAAACGTATGTCCAAATATTTTTGTGACCTTATAAATTCATTCAACTTCGTGTTTCATATTGAAAGAAAATGAAAGGTAGAGACTCATGCATTTCAAAACAAAGAAGTCATCATCATCAAGATCTTGATTTGTTTATTCTTTCTAAGTCAGAAGTCCGACTGTACACAAATGCCCGTGTACAGCGTTCTGCTACGTGCACTACGACCCTACCATGTGTTCCTGATTACTGTTTCAGATTATACGATTTAAATGATTTTATTAGAGCATAAAACGAAAATATTGCTACAGCAACTAGCTATTAACAACCTGGACTACTTCCAGATATAACGCTATTAGAGAGAAGAATTTCATATTCCTGTTAGATACATCAAGTATCTTTTATCAATCATTGGTAGGCCCGGATTCTGAAATTTCAGTTCCGTTTTGTTCCTGATATTAATGGTTTTAACAGGTCTGACACGGGATTATCGCGTCTGCCATAAGCAGAAAAAGTGAAATGTTAGCTTGATGTTGAATGATAGCGTGCAACATTCACTGACTTTTACATAATACAAGAATATGAACAAGGGAATTCTTATCTGTTAATTCCACAGTGGATGTTACAAATTATACTGTTGAATCTCTGTATGACTCACGGATTTATCTCCTACACGGAAAGTATGTGAATATATGTTATTCTCGAGGTAATCTGTTTTTTGTTAAAAAAGCCCCTATTTTTCAAACAATACAACAACTGTTCTGTGTTTAGCATCCATGTCGTTTTAGTATTTTTTTCTGTTTAGAAATGATTTTTAGAGTTTGTTTTATCATCACATTCTTGTTGACTTGCTAGTATTTGTTTTAGTTTATAAGATACGTTATCAGATACATTGAAATAATCGGTCAACAGCAAGAAATTGATAAAAGCACCGCCTCCGGTGAAGAGAGAATAATTTTAGTGAAGGTAAACTTCTTCCTGATAGATCTGTATCATTTTGTCTGGCGATGTACCATTTGCATAGACCTGCAATTTCTAACATTTAGCATTATGTGTTTATTATTTGTTAAAATCCAGCATTTTACCGATAAAACTCATGTCAGATATCGCACAACAGAAGCCATGCTAAAAACAAACAATACCGAACTAATTCCTACCCCTTTTAATTTATAAGGGGCAAAACATGTCAAATTCATGACAGTCGTGAAAATATCAATCAGATGAAAAATTAAAACGTATTAAGAAGATCTACATATAATATATACAACACTTTTCAAAGTTACATAGGCGACTTTACAAGCCGTATTTACCTCAATTTTTTCGTTCTTAGATATACAAACGGTTTTCATAAGTTTAATAAATAGACTCTAAACTATCGAAATGAAAACTCCCAATGCGGTAAATGGATTAAAATTTAGTGAATATAAGACGTTAAATACACACACACACAAAGAGAGAGAGAGAGAGAGAGAGAGAGAGAGAGAGAGAGAGTTTCACATATCACATATAATGTTGGTATTCTATGTAAATCTACCCACGTATTTTATTTGTAGGGCTTTGAGGTCGGGTTTCCGGTAAGGACAAGTCGGACAGGTGTAACAGAGTATAATGTAGATCAAATGCTTCATTCTGCACCGTGTCCACCGCCCTGGAATGTGAGCTTGATATGTGTCTTTGACTGCTTAGACTGTGAAGAAACAACACAGGTGTTGCGCCAGTGTACGGCTGATCTATCAGCATCATCATTGGCCGAGGGGATTAGGATATGTGCTACAAGACTTCAGTGTGAAGGATTTACTCAATTCTGTAATGAGAAAAAACTACCCCACCTGTGTGCGCAAATCCACGGAACAACGAGCAAATCCGAGCCAACAGAACAGACAACAACAACACCAATGGAACAGAACGTGACTGTAGAAGCCACGACGGCGCTTACTCAGAACGTGACTGATTGTGGCACGTCAAATCAAACGTGTATGGGTGCTATCTCAACTGATTCCTTATCAAGTAACTTGACAGATGTCCCTGGTTCATCAGAAGATGATATAGCAGCGTCATCGAATCTCCATTCTTTGTGGCTTCTACTGTTGTTGCCTTATTTCCTGGTAGTTGTACCTTGTCTTATCCACCTCTGCATCAAAAGGTAAGGGTTATCAAAGGGTACACAGTAGCATAAATTATAAAGATCCATAACACATTACACTTGTAGTATAAATTACAGTATAACCTGCCTTAGAGACCCACTCAATTCAAGGACTACCAGGGGTGACCTGAATGAATGGTTCCCGAAATTGGTTTTTCCTTTATAAATCACCTGCATAAGAAGACCACTTGTCATATGTGAACCTTTTTGCTCTGTCCCTTAGACGGTCTCTTAAAACAGGTTTTACTATATACGAAAAATAAAGACAAATAGTTTAACCAAATAGATTATTTTTATTCTACCAGAATGTGTTTGATAGCTCTCACTCTATAATAACAATATAAATGTTTCTGTGTAGAAACGATTCTGTAGAACGAGAAAAACCGATGAATGATGACGAATCTGGGTATGTATGTACTTGTTAACCTTTTGATGTCACTGGGCTTGTTGGTTTGCGCTTTCAAGATGACTTGCAGTCCCCTCGCATTATTTTTGTAAAGTGTTTTAATGTTTACACGAACGTACCCTCTCAGCAATTCAATGAATGAAATTTCCCATCTTCCCGATTTTGCATTGTTAGTGATTTGTTTTTTCATCGCTACAACAACGTAAAGTATCTACTATGCGTAGAAAAAAAATAATACACCAAACCCTACCATCATTCCACTACATAATTGCACAGTAATAAATGCAATTCCTTCCCTTCCCTCCTCAAAACATAAGAATATAATAAGATACATGTACATTGTATGTTGATAATCTTGGCAATATCAGAATCACCGTATGTATGATGCTGATTCTGTCTTCAATGTTTTAACAGTCTTCCAATTTTATGGTGACGGCTAGTATTTTTATTGGCGGAGGAGAAAACCTGCTGTAATATTTTATCCTTTGATAAATTTACGGCGTCCTTAACTGGCTTATACATTTTCATATATTTTTTTATCAAACCTGTCCTGACTAGAAAGGAGACACTAATCATAAAAGGTTTAGAGCGCGATATTTTAGCAATTTGTTCTAAGTCTAACGTACACATAGGTACATTTAACTTGTTAACTGAAATCGTATTGAGATTTCTACAACGTACAGACACCTGCTGTGACATGGTACCTCAATTTATACTGGTTCACCCTAAGTAAAGGGAAAACCAACCGCGGTACGAATTCGAACCTATCTCCTCACGCTAACGCTAACACAACAACCACTGAGTCCTGGCGATCCAATTTCCATTGTAAACGTAACATAACATACATTACATAAACCACAATCCCTGCGGTTGAGCGCTAATTCTAATTTAGTTTCTTTAATGTAATCTCTCTGTGGTGTACTTTTCAACTCGTTGATTTGGTGTTAATGTAACTCGAAATTACTAGCCTGTGTGTTTTCTCCAGTTTATCTCTGTAATTGACGAGGGACCGATAAGTCATTGACGTGACGTGTTCCAGCAGAGTATAAATGATAGAGTTTAGCTAGGTAAAACAATGCCAGCCGAGAGAGAAACCAAACAGCCATATGACCGTTGATCCATCCAACCTGAGCCTGGCTTTTTCCCATGTGCATCTTATAGTGGAGCTAGTTGCTATGTCTCGCAATAGCAGGGGGGGGTGTTACATTTCCATTTGATGAAGTCGACATAAAGTAGTTTGTCCAAATTCTAATTTTGCATCACTTACCATTTTTCTCTTCCGTCACAGCTAGATTGTACATCCGTAATATTTAGCAGTTCATATTCATTTTCTTTAAAACACATGATTTGGCATTAGTTCATAACATAAATATGTGATATAAATATATGTGTTCTTGTTACACATGGGGATATATAGAAAGTTGTCTTGATCTGCTATGTAGGATTATTCTGTTTTCATTTCTGTGAAAATACAGGAAAAGATGCAATAAATTACTATCCTTATTTGAATTCACACACATATTCACACATAATGTTATCCATCTGTTATCCTATGGAATAAATGTTAGACGCAATTCGTTCCAAAATAAATTGGTAAAGGAATCTTTTGTTTCGTGCTAAGCTTAAATTGTTCATGTCGCATGCTTAAGACAAAAAAGGTTAGTTTGTTAAGGAATGCAGAAATTGTTTATAGTGTGGACTTGTATCCTCATCAATTATATATTTACAAATCCGCCCCTTGCTCTACCAAATAATTTTGGAAGATTGAAGCCAGTGAAATCATTGAAGCTTGAATCCGATGGTAAAATTGTCATGACAAATTGTTTTCCAGCTGAAACTTTAAATTCCATTGTCCACATATATAACTCAAATTAAACCTGTTGTAGTTTCCATGCATTTTAAAAATCACCAACGCATTGCTAAATTGCTAGAAGTTTAACTCAGAGGGGTTTGGGGTTTTGTTTGTTTTTTTTTTTTTACTTTAACGTCACTTTTTAACCGTCTCTGTGAAGTTTGGCTGCATTTTACAGTGGAGATTTTGTTTTTTTATTTTTTATCATGTTGTTTATATCATGTTCTTTAGGAGTTTAGCTTCTTAATGAACTTACATCTTATTCGAAGTATGTCTCTCTGGTGTTTGGGTTGTTAATGATATTATACACAGGGGGAATGTCATGATGCCCATGCGTATTTGGATTCATATAAAATCATGCATATTTTTCGTATGGGTATCATGTCATTCTTTTCAGTCGAATATCATGCATAATTTTCGTATGATATTCATATGATTTTCGTATGAATATCATACATGGCATTTTGGTCCCTGTGTGGCATATTTACAGTATGTAATTTTGGCCAGTTATTGGTATTAAAGTAACAGTATGTGTGTGGAGTGTTTGGCTGGGCATTGACATTTGTTCTGATGTTTGTCTGAATACTAACCTGATTCTCATATTCACCTCTTTGCAGTTTGTCAAGGTATTGACATTGAATACTTATCTAATGTAGGCCTCTGTGGAATTTGGCCGAACATTGATACTTGTGTTTGTGAAGTTTTGCTTGATAATGATCTTTACGTCATCACAGTGAGTCTGGCGTTTGACGACATTTTGCAGAGGATCTGAAATGACGTCATATTATTGAATAATTAATTACAGTTAGTATGGAGTTATACGTCATGTCTTCAGCGAGTCTGAAGTTTAACATAATATCAACAGTGAGTCTGGAGTTTGAAGTTAAATATACAGTGAGTCTAGAATAAGACGTCCTATTTTTAGTGAGTCTGGAATAAGACGACATATTGATAGTGAGTCTGGAGTTTCATGTCATATTTAGTGAGTCTGGAGTATGACATATTTACAGTGAGTCTGGAATAATAAGTCATATTTACAATGTGTCTGGAGTTTGACATAATTTTTATAGAGGATCTGGAATTTGACGTCATATTTTACAATATGTCTTTTCGGACATTGGAAATGTAAGCTGCGTGTTCACATGGTTTTGTATTTGAATATTTTGTAATTTTACATTAATCGGTAAATCAAACAAGATGAATGGTTAGAAAGTGTCTTGCACGCCTTTTTCAAAATCCCTATATCTTAAAATTCCTATTCATATTTTTCATTCCATTCATTCCTATTTGTCATAATTTCATATGAAATGGAATGAAAACAGAATTGATTGCATATGTATATATGTCGTTATTCGATATGTAACTCCTTAGTTTTACTTTTCATCAAGTCTGATCTAAAGCGATGCAAATGAGCTTTGATTTATTGCGAGTATAAGCTGTGCTGTATATTTACTTAAATTAGCAAACCCTTGTTTTAGCGCCCTGTAGAGAATGGGGCTTTTTAGCGTAATCTTAAATTAGCGTAAAAAATCATGCTTTGAGTGAGATTTTTATTGTGTATTTACGCTTTGCCGAATTGACTTGTTCAGATAAACACATAACAGTATTTGTGACACACGCGTTAGTATACAGAAGAGTGGTCGAGTTAATTATCAAACAGGCAAGTTATCTAATGATATGCGAATAACACCAGTGCTGCACTTGAATAAGTGATAATAAGGAATTGAATACGCGCGCAGTATCTTAAATTCATTTACATTGGTCATCAGATATATTTTAGATTGAGTTAGATGGCGGATAAAGATTTATTCTGAGAGTTTTTATTTTCGCTCAGGCATGTTGTTGCCAAAGCAACCGCAGTAAAAATTGAGACATCATTTTTCAAACTTATCTTAGCTTTAGTTAAAGTGTTCTAGTCTGATATAGTGACATAGTACAAAATGT